>BSBM01000072.1:14040000-14285000 GCA_027924585.1 Larix kaempferi | reverse complement strand
TAGCTCGTATAATTTTAACCAATCATAATTCACATTTTAATATTGGTAGATTTTTATTTTTATATAACATTTAACCCTATAACTTATCTACAATCCCTATAACCTGTAACTCTTAACAAATATTAAAAAACCCTTATTTTTGTTGAAATCATAATTCACATTGAAATATTACATCTGTTAGGATATTCCTATACTCCATCCTAGTCCTTCTAACATTCCTGTCATTTACATTTTCAATCCTGCATGCAAAATTAGGGTTTGCATGCATTTTACATGCATCCTAGTCATCAGCACCAGCACCTATCCCTCAGCAAACTAGCCCCAGGAGCTTCTCTTGGATCAGTCTTAACTCTCCTAGAGCTTAGTGCACCCTCTTTTCAGTTATTGCATGAGAAGGGCGCCTTTCTTCATCTGCCAATCTAGTTTAGTTCAGTTATCTTCAGTTCTTCCTTGATTTAAGGATTAACTGACTCCGAACTGACCTTATCACTCTTTTGGACCTCCAGTGTGACTAGATAGACTGTTTTGACTCCAGTTAGCTCCATGAGTGCCCTCCACTAAGTCTCCTTCACTATATCAGTGCTTCCATGTTCCAGTTACACCAACCACACTCAGTTAGACTCAGTTTGACTCCCGGTTGATCACTACTTGTGCATTGATGACTTCACTGATGATGAGATAGACTCCTAGTTTGGCACTGATGACTCTCCACTGATTATGGATCTGTGCATGAAGGATAATTCGAATTACACCTAGTGAATTCGAATCCTCATACTCGGCATTGTATATTTACCCGGTTACTATTTTGATTAATGTAGTGTGTGTAATTATTCTGCCTTTATTGGATCTATGTTCTATTGCTTCTCTCTTCTTCCTTAATTCCTTAATTCTTTCACTGTGAGGTTACATTATCTCTTTGGATCTTATGTTGGCAATCTAACATGGTATCATAGCCATTTGAGAGTATATTCTATCTCCATTCTTGAGAGTTTTTTTGCAGGTATTTCGAAGTTCTAGCAGTTGCAGCAGCAGATTCAGCAGCTCTCTATTTGCACTTATTCAAGTAGTCAAGATGAGCAATTCGAATGCTCGTTCTTCTCCTATACTTCTCACTCCTTTCAATTACTTCGAATGGAGGGATGGGATGAAGATTTTCTTGATGACAAAAGGGTTTGAAAGATTGGTTTATGAAAGAGATGCCACACCACATATAGCTAGAGATAAAGTCAAGCATCTAACCAAATTGGATGAAGCTTTTGGATACATATGCCTTTACATGTCCAGAGATCTATTGTTCCATGCTGAAGGTTTGAAGTCTCCAAAAGAGTTATGGACCAAATTGGAGAGCCTTTTTGGCAAACAAGATGGGATGAGAGGCTACACTCTTGAAAATGAATTGGCCTCTCTACAACCTAGCAATTTTGAGAGCATTCAAACATTCATCTCAAAATTTCAGAATTTGGTTACTCGATGCAAGCATTGTGGCATCACCAAAAGTGATGAGCAATTAGTACTCTCCATTTTGAGCAAACTTGGATCTCAATTTTCTGTTTTTGTCTCTACTTTCCATTCTGGGCGAATGTCAATCCCTGGATGGAAGTTTCCTACCTTGGAAAAATTTACTACCGCTCTCATTCAAGAAGAAGACAAATTGATTCAAATGGGTTCCATCACAATCTCCAGAGATCTAGCTCTTTTAGCTGGTGAATCAAGTGGAGCGAATGCAAGGGGGGACAAAAAGACAAAGGAAAGAAACCTTAAAGATCCAAGAATGACAAACAAAAGAGACCTAATTGTACCTACTGCAAGAGAGGAAACCATCTTGAGCATTCCTGCATGCATAAGAAGATTGATCTTCTAACCAAGCTTCTTGAACAAAACCAAATTGTTGTTCCAAAAGAAGCAAAGATGTCTGATTCTGGAAGTGGATCTGATGATTGTCATGCATTGATGGCTGGTTTTTCAAACACAAAAGCTCTCCTCATAGATTCTGGAGCTTCCAACCACATGATGGCACAAAAAGAATCTTTCTCTTCTCTACATCTCCATGATGGGCCTACCATTCACATGGGAGACAACACTCAGGTTTCTGCAAAAGGAGTGGGTACAGTGCATATGGAACATGGTAAGTTCAAAAATGTCTTGTTTGTTCCTTCTCTAACTGCAAATTTATTATCAGTTTATCAGATGACCCATACAGGATCTCCAAAGCAAGTTACTTTTGGTCCAAACACTGTCGAGATCACAGAAATATCCACTGGAAAGGTTATAGCGAATGGGATTGCTAATCATGCCTCAAAGGCATATGAATTTTCTCACTTTATGCCTTTCTCTCCAAGTGTTTCTTCAGATTCCGATCAAGATCAGAGTGACTTCTCTTCCGATGAAGAAGAAGAGCAATATTCTGATGTAGAAGTCATAGTTCAAAAAGATTGCAATCCAGAATCAACACCTATTCTCAGTCCAGATACAAGGTCAACATGGGCTCACACAGCTCTTGCTACTACTGAGAATACTGTTGAGGATCATCACACTACCAGACTTCCACACCATGCCAACCTTGCATTATGCCATCCACCTCTCCATGAGAGATGCAGCATGATGATGGGGTTTACTCTTCCATTATTTGGGAAAACTCATCATGATACATTCACTCCAGTGACAGAAAAGGTTCCTGAAAGACTTGCTACATTCAGCACATTCTCTAGCACTTGCATTCGCACTTTACAGAGGATCAGCTTACCAAGTCTCTTTGTAAAGTTTTCACTGATGAAAGCTTGCTTCTTTTCTGCTTAGAGTGATGGCTCCTTGAGTTATTCAAAAATATAAAACAAAAAAAAGAAAAATGAAAAAAAAGAAAAATTGAGGCAGTATTTTTTTATCATTTCATTGATTGTATGGGTGACCTTTGGTCCTAGTTACCAGGTCCCAGGATGGATTAAGGGGGGGTGTTAGGATATTACTATACTCCATCCTAGTCCTTCTAACATTCCTGTCATTTACATTTTCAGTCCTGCATGCAAAATTAGGGTTTGCATGCAATTAGGGTTTGCATGCATTTTACATGCATCCTAGTCATCAGCACCAGCACCTAGCCCTCAGCAAACTATCCCCAGGAGCTTCTCTCGGATCAGTCTTAACTCTCCTAGAGCTTAGTGCGCCCTCTTTTCAGTTATTGCATGAGAAGGGCGCCTTTCTTCATCTGCCAGTCCAGTTTAGTTCAGTTATCTTCAGTTCTTCCTTGATTTAAGGATTAACTGACTCCTAACTGACCTTATCACTCTTTTGGACCTCCAGTGTGACTAGATAGACTATTTTGACTCCAGTTAGCTCCATGAGCGCCCTCCACTAAGTCTCCTTCACTATATCAGTGCTTCCATGTTCCAGTTACACCAACCACACTCAGTTAGACTCAGTTTGACTCCCGGTTGATCACTACTTGTGCATTGATGACTTCACTGATGATGAGATAGACTCCTAGTTTGGCACTGATGACTCTCCACTGATTGTGGATCTGTGCATGAAGGATAATTCGAATTACACCTAGTGAATTCGAATCCTCATACTCAGCATTGTATATTTACCCGGTTACTATTCTGATTAATGTAGTGTGTGTAATTATTCTGCCTCTATTGGATCTATGTTCTATTGCTTCTCTCTTCTTCCTTAATTCCTTAATTCTTTCACTATGAGGTTACATTATCTCTTTGGATCTTATGTTGGCAATCTAACAACATCAACAAATTAATGTTGTTGAAATCACCCTTTGATCCATTTCCCTAAAAACCACTCTAATGAATTCCTCTTCCTCCCCTTGCTAATCCATTACTTCAAAAACACTACAAATTATAAAACCACTTCCACAACATAAAAAATAGAGAATACTTGATATTGTTATAATGACTCGTTTGTTGTATTTTACCTTTTTCTATTACAATATGAGTTGGTGTCACCATATATGTTGTTATAGCAGTTGATTACTTAGAAATTAAGAATATATTATTAAAATGCTATTGACCCAACACCAACACCACAACTAATTTCTATTGTAACTAGGAAACAAGCTCAATATCTAATTTCAATTGGCCCCATAAAACTATCAAGTGAGCTTACATTAAACATTGATGATGATTTGCAACCATACCTCCTTATTCCCTTCTCTCATGTTCTTTCCTATTTTTTGCATCCTAGTTGTAGTTATTTTCTAATTTTATAGCCTCTCCATTCTTTCCAGATTTTATGGAACTCAACCAAAAAGACTTATTTTTCCATTATAAAGAGGACAATAGTCAAGTCATTAATTAAAAAAAATAAAAAAGAAAAAGAAAAGTGTAGTTAGAGATTCAATTATAATTTTGTCTCCAATTGATGTCTTAAAGCACCTTGCCATATAGTAATGTGGTTAGAAAATGGGGTTAACAAATGCCAATCATAGTGACTACAATTATATTTAGTTAGTCCATGTCAATCATATTCACATGTAATGAAATAAAGGTCACCATAGTCAATTATAATCAAAGTCAACCTAATTCAATCATACTTAATTATAGTCCATCATAGTTGACCAAGGTTAATAAGTGTCACTTGTAGTCACCCATTATATACTAGAGTAATCCACACTCAACCATAGTTGATCAATGTCAATTAAAGTCCTCCATAAGTACAACCATTACCAACCAAACCCTAAGCAACAACATCTATTATTACATTATGGTGTACTTTAATATAATGCCACATTGTGACATTATGAGATTGACTTTGATATTTTCTAACATTGTGACATTAAGAGGTTGACTTCAGTATTATGCCACATTGTGACATAAATAGGTTGACTTTAGTGAAATGTGACATTGAGGCATTAAGAGGTTCAATTTAGTGAAATGTCACATTAGACCTTATGCATGACTTCAATATTATATCACACTATGACATTGAGTGGCTGACTTCAACAAAATGTCACATTATGATGTTATGGATGACTTCAATAAATGTCACAATGTGACATCAAGAGATTTTCTTCAATAATATCTCATATTTTTACATTATGAGGTTAGCTTCAATAATATATCACATTGCGACATTAAGAGTTTGACTTCAATACTATGTCATATTGAAACAACAAAGCATGATAGTCAAGGTTAGAAGATGTCAACTATCTCTTTTTCCAAGAAAGACCTCATGGAAATTACTTTGAGTACTTCCACATGATCCATGGATGGTAAATGATGTAAACCACCATACCTAATTATACATCCTAACCCTAAGGGGATCAAGAGATTTGAACCTGTCACCCCACTATCTTTGGGAGACAGATCCCATGACTATCTCATGACCACTTGAGATAACGCTCAAGGCTAGGAAATGTCAACCATAATGAGGTAGAATTATTCTTAGTTAATCAAAATTAACCATAGTAACATATAATCAAACAATGTTTTTTTCTCGTAGGAAAAACTCTCGCAACACATTTTATTATAAAGAATGTATCACATTCTTCATGGCCATTTGCCGCATTTACATAATCTGAAAGGTATTCCTTGTCAATAAAAAAGTCTCATCTAATATATCTATCACTTGTCACATGTGTGTTGTTCATATATAACTTGGGTGCAAAAAAAAGTCCATATAGACAACAAAAAAACAACATATATTTCTTAGCCCCACTGGTGTTTTTTATTCTATAAAATGCAGCCAAAGGCTAGTATAAGTGAAAAATAAATAGGTCTGGGGTCATGTTCAATGATGGTGTCACCAAATCCTTCCCATCATTTCCAAAAACCTGCACCCAATTGTAATCCAGGTTTTGATAATCCATCGGATGTGGTGTTCCTTTCTCTATATACATACTAGAAGCTAATGCTGGTAAAGGAGTAAGTAATTCACAAGATCTCCTCAAAGATAGGCCTACAGATGATGTTGAGTTGCGGTCGCCTATAATGCATCTAGGATATCGCCATATTAGAGTCTCCTATAACATGTAGTCTGCATAATCCTTTAATGATTGCTAATGGTAAAGTATATTTCAGTGCATTCAATTCAACTTTACTATTGGAGCTGGGACCAATGTTTGCTACATTTTTTTTCCAACTCGTAGTCAAAGAGTAGATTATGCCTCCTCCTACTCCAATCCTTGGATTTCCATGTGACGCTCCATCGAAAAAACACTAGGGAATAGTTTGATCAATATGTTTAGTCGATATCGCTCTTTATGGTTTCCCCATGTGTGTAGTAGACAAAATCTCCATAGTAGCAAAGCTTTTGGATGCGTATACTACCGGTGGTATATATCGGTCCTAAAAAATTGTGTTGCTCCTGGCAATCCATGTATACCAAATGTAAAAGAGAGGAAGAGAGGATATGTTGGCTGAGATAGGATCCTCCAACCACGAATTTAAAACCGCTTATATATCCATGCCGAACCAATTGAAATGGATAGGTCTTTCATTTGTTTGGTGATTTGCCACAATTGTTGGATATATAAACATGATATAAAAATATGTTCAATGATCTCGTTTTCAACCTTGCACAATGGGCATCTTCCCGGTCCAGAGAAAATATGTTTGCAGAGTAAGCTCCAAACCGGGATCTTATTTGACAAGGAAGACAAGACAAATAGTTTCATTAAACAATGTTAACCATAACTAATTACAATCAACCAAAATAACCCATAGCCAATAAAAGTTAATGAATGTCAACCCAATTTACTTGTAGTAAAAAACTTAATCAACCATAGTCAACTATAAACACTGAGTATCAATTAAAGTTAATCATAAATAATAAAAGTTAACCATCACTAACAAAACCCTACAATATTCAACCAATTAAATAAAAATTAATAAAAACGAATCATATTCATCTATAATCAGCAAAATGTATTACTATTATAACAATAACATACCATCACATTAAGTTATTAATTTTTCTATTATTATTATAACATAACATAAATACTTTTTTTTCCGCGAAACATAACATAAATATTTATATAGTAAACCAAATCACGAGTAATATTTATACTATTTATATTATAATTATAACATAAAATAAATATCAATACCATATAAGCATATAGTTTCATCAATTACAAATTAAATATTTTCAATAATAATATATGACATATTAATATGGCCATATGATAGACCATATGTGCATCTACATTTCAATAACATTACTTCGCATTATAATAAAAGATGTAAAGACAACTAATATGATCGTAATAATTAGATTAATTTTGCAAAATTATTTTAGTTTTTTTAAATAATATTTGGTGTATCATATATATATATATATATATATTGAGTTGTACATAGTATATTGAATTACATAATTTACAAAAATATGTTTTTTTTCTCTGAAAAAATAAAACTACATGATTCATAATCAATAGTATTTGTCTTATTATATATAATAATATGAAAAATAAATTAATGGCCATCTTTTTAAGTAATAATAAATTATATTAATATGGCTAGTTTCCTATTAAAACAAATATATTAATAACATTAATATGTTTAGTATACATAAATAACCCTATCTTAAAAATAAGTTATAATATTAAAAGATTCACTTCAACACCAGCATGTCACATTGCAAGGTGGATTAGATATGCATGTTAGTGTAACTATACTTGTAAGGGAATTACCAGAATGAATGATGAATGCCCATGGATTACTCGATTTGGCATTTAGGACGATCGTACACGTTTGTTGTGATATCAAAGGTGATATTCACTTTAAATACGGTCGGCTATATAGTCCCTATATTTAACCAACATAAAATACTAAACGAATAAATTTTTATAATAGATTATTAGTTTTTATTTCTTAATATAAATAATACATGATGTTAATGCTTTCTCAGTTATTATCATAACATGTTATTATTAAAATACGAACTAAATATTATTATTGTGTTATATCATATGATAATATAGTATAACTAACTATTTAATTAATTATTATATATAATTTAATTTAATATTTATCATATATAATTTAATATAATATTTATTTTATAGTTAGTAAACTTGATTATGTTATTAATTAATTATTTATTATTATGATGATAGACAATAACATTATTGATATTAACCTATATAATACCACACAAATACATGTTTATTAATATTATTTTATTGAAAAACATTATTAATATAATAATACATATTTCATGTAATAAACTTTATTATGCTACTAATTAATTCTTTGTTATTATTATAATAATGTATAATGACATTAATGATATTAACGTATAGACAAATATATGTATATTAAGAATACTTTATTGAAAAACATTATTAATTATTTAAAATATTTTTATTTACAATATTATAAATATGTTTATGTTAATTTTATATGAAGAGATTTTTTAAATTATTTATATTTATAGATAAAAAATTAAATTTATATTTCAAATATAATTAAAAAAAGATATATAATAATTTTTGGAGCAATCTATTTATTTTATGTTTTGGACTTTTTCATATTTTTTTGGAACTATTTTTGTAAAATTTAAATTTATAAGTGCTTAAATTGCATTTTTGAATGCATAAATGGATTTAGCACCCTCAAATACCCCTATAGCACTAAGATAATGCAATTTTCATAACTAATATATATGTGACTAACTTTTTTTTAAATTTCCAACTCAAGTCCCAACAAAACAAACAAAAAATATACCCAGAAAAAGTGAAAGTACTTAAATACTATTGCTAATTAAAAACAATTTATACAAATTATACGCATGCTTATCTCATAATATTCATATTGTGGTTACAGCAATAGAAAACACATTTACACATAGCTTATTTCTCCAACATATATGAAATATAACATTTTTCAGTTATGAATTAAAGTTTAGATTTACAATATTTCAAAATGAATCTAGCAAAGAGAGAACTAGACTAGAATAATACATGTAGGTTTGAAGGATTTTCATCTTAAGATTTGAGATTGCTTGGCTCCTTGTACTTATCCAATTGGGATTACCTCCGAGCCAACTAGGGATAGTCTATCCTACTCCCTAGCTACAATAAACTTGTAACCCTAGATTCCCAAAGCTAAAGAAAATCAACAAAAATCATTTTCCCCAATGTTTTCCCAAGTTTCCCATGCAAATGTCCTCCTCTCTCCCATAAAAAACATCTCCCCAAAATAAAATAATGATGCCAAATCCTTCCCCACCCCCCTTCCGACAATTATGTTAACTTGGACCCCTTATCTTCTCATTAATGTCAAGTGCTCTCCAATAGCCCATGTGTCAACTCCCTTGAATTAATTTAATTCCCCAACTAAAGTAGGTGGTTCACATTCATCATATAAATAAATAAAAATAAAAAATAACAATCAATTTCACTTATCAAATCGATACAAAAATAACAATTTTCTGAACTAAAAAAAATTTAACATCTATCAAATCATTTCAAAAATAACCAATTTCAAGTAACCTAAAAGTCAACTTACCAAATTTATGAAATCCAATTAACATTCATCAATCAATAATTATTATTTAAAACTCAATTTAATAATTATTGATCAAATCAATAATAATGATTTAAGACTCAATTTATTATGTATTTAAACAATTACCATACAATCTCATATCACATTTAATTATTTATTCATTAAATGAATATTAAATAAATAGCTAACTAATTATAAAATAATTATTCAACAACCATAATGCATCAATTCTAATTAAAATAGTTTAATAGTTAATTCATGATTTTAAAATTAATACAATTATAGATACACAAGATATGTAGGTGTAGCTAGTGCTTAGATAACTCATGCAAGTATTAATAGTAGCCAAATCTCAATACCAAAACCGAATAAGAGCAGTCAACTATCAAGATGGTGGAGGATTGTTTAAAAAAATCGATCACTAATCAAGATTATGCAAATTATAGAGCCTTTCCTTTACTTGTAGCCTCGGGAATTTGGCTAGCAAGAAACAAAAGCTACTTTGGGGAAAATTGTATTCCTCTTTTTCAATGTGCTACCCATAGATTGGGTATTCTCAGTTATTTACTGCGCGATAAAAAGAAGCTTAGGATAAGACATGTGGTGGTTGAAGAGATAGATAGAGATAATCCCTCATCTTTCTTTGATGGAGCAGCGTAGGGCACGTGATTGGTTTGTGGTGCAGGGGGGAGTACTTTACCTTTCAGAAACACAGTGGATAAAGTTTAAGGATGGTATAGGCCCAAAATAAAACAATTATGTTGAACTTAGTGCATTGCGTTTATTGCTTATGCAGGAAGTAGGAAAGAATATTGAATTTCTGCACATTTTTGGTGATTGCCTCTTAATAATAAACTGGATTAATGGAGAAAATATTATTCACAATATTATTTTGGAACCTCTCTTGCATGAGGCACAAAGAATTAAAGAGGAATTACGGGTCTCTATCAAACATGTTTACAACAAAAGGAATGTTATATCATATGCATTAGCTTCAGAAGGGATGCTTTAACAAGCTGGGGTATGGCATTTATGCGAATCTAGAAATGGGATCATACATAATTCTATTCAATGCTATTATCTTAAGGCTTAGCAGGTCTTCGATAATGGTTTCAGTTGAAATGGCTGCAGGTTTTGGTAGGAATCCATAGTAGCTTCTTGGTTTCAATTTTGGTTCTTATTGACCAATGTACAGGTATTGAAGATGTGATCTTGATAGGAATAATTCCTTACTTGGATTGAATGGATGAGCTTAGAGGGATGGACAACACAGTGAAGAGCTATGGTAGTTTTGTTCTCAAGGTTATTCTAAACTTGAAGGAATTATGCTGAAACCAAATTTTGAATGGACGAGATAATAGATGGAGGAAATGTGCTATGGAAGCCTTGAATGATACAGTATATTTTGTTTGATTTCTTGCTGGCAACTTGTCTGATAACAAGAAATTATATAAAGATATTCTATAATGAGTTTTAAATTGTAAATGATCAGTATTTTTGATATGAACTGAAAGATATACCTTAGAACAATACTGAAGAATGTAACTCTATTTTTAAAATATAGTTATGGTTTGTTTTTGTGAAAAAAAGTAGCTAAATCTCAAATAAATGCATAATTTACATACGCTATTATCTAATAATGCAGAAATAAACAAGAAACTATAATTTCTATAAATTTACTAACTATATCATGATAATATAGTCTAAACGACTGGGCAAGTCTCGGTGGCCCTAAAATCTACATTCAGTTCACTAATTCCTATATCGGTGTTGCCTTTGTCATTTGATGACTATCGTCCTATATCATTATATAATTTGGTTTATAAAATCATATCTAAGGTCCTAGAAAATCGGCTGAAACCCGTTCTTTCAAGGTTTATATCTGGAGAGGAATTCGGGTTCTTGGAGAACTGTCAGATTCTCAATGCCATTGGGGTGGCCCAAGAAGCTTTTCACACTATTAAGGTCAAGAACAAGCAAGGTATTTCCCTACAACTGGATTTTTCATGGGCTTTTGATAAGGTTCACTAGGGGTTCTTAAAATTGGCCCTCATTCAGATTGGTTTGCCCTGGGGCATGATGAAATGGATTATGGCCCGCGTCAGCTCTGTTCATTATGGGATAATTATAAATGGCTCTCCAACTGATTTTTTTGCTTGTTCACGGGGTCTCTGACAAGGGTGCCCATTGTCGCCTCTTTTATTCCTAATTGTTATGGATGGTTTGAGAAGACTTATAAAGAAAGCTCTCTTGAGTGATAAGATTGGGGTTCTGTGGGTCTCCCCACACTCGGTCATCACACACCAACTCTTTGTCGATGATGTAATGATATATGGTAAAAATATCCTAGCTGACTGGCAGGTTTTAAAACTAATTCTCAATCCCTTTTGTAGGGTGACTGGAATGGTCATTAACTCTTCTAAATCTATCCTTTTACAATATAATATGAACAAGGCTATTCTGGAGGAGATTTCACTATTCTTTCCTTTTACTGTGAAGGACCTTGAGGTAGGAACTCTCTTTCTGGGCTACAGACTCAAACCGAACAATTATAGACCCTCGGACTGGTTTTGGCTGCTGCAGCGTTTTGATAGAAGGATTCATCTTTGGAGCTAGAAGTGGCTCTCTATCGAGGGAAGTGTCACCCTTGCCAAGTCAGTATTACAAAACTTGGCATTTTACTGGATCTCACTACGCAACATTCCTAAGTCTATTCTTATTGGTATATGAAGGAAAATCACAAATTTCATTTTGTCTTATACTGACAAAATGAAAATTCACCTTAGCAATTGGCAGAAAATTTCATTCCCAATGGCATTGGGGGAATGGTCACTAAAAAATATCTTTGTATTTGTGCAAGCTCTCTGAGCTAAATCATTGTGGAGGGTTCTATCGGTGGACTGTCTGTGGTGGTCCATTATCATCGACAAGTATTTTCGAGGTAAATCCACAATTAAATGGCTTTGATCCCCCAATGACAACGTTAAGGGAGCTTCAAGTATTTGGTCTGGACTGGTTGTGGCTCTCCCTGTGATTAAAAATGGACTGCTTGGCAACTGGGGAATGGACGCTCGATTTATCTAGGGGAGGACCCAATCATTGGCGGCCCGATCACATTTAAACTATCCCTATTTCTGTTACATGTTCTGCATTCGAGGGGTTATTTCAAGTTATCCCATGTGGTCGTTTCTTCCCTCTCTACATTTTCTCCAACAGCTTGGCTTAGTGCTGAACATTTGGGATTAACGGGCAGTTTAGCATTGGAATGGAGAGCATATACCGATGAATTGATTCACGAAATTCTCAAGCTTAAGGAACAGGACGACTCCCTCTTTTGGTCTTGGAACACTCAATCTGGAGTGGTTATAGCTAAACAGGGTTATGACTCCATCTGTGCTAAGTGTTAGGGTATTTCGTGTTGGTGGCACTCGCGGGTGTGGAAGTGGCATATTCCTCCTAAATTGTAGATCTTTACGTTGCTTGTTATGGAGAACCAGATACTTACGCGAGACAACCTCATGACTCGGGGCTTCATTGGGCTAAACATTTTCCCTCTCTGCTAGAGTGAGGCTAAATCATGTTTCCATTTCTTCATCACATTCCTTTACTCTCATCAGCTATGGGCTACTGTAAAACTTATTTTTCCTTCTCTTATTTCATGGTCGAGTGAGTCTATTCTGTCATGCTTCCAGCACTGGTTCGTGACAATCCGGGACACATTCCCATTGCGGTCTCCATTATCTGGGAGATATGGCTTGCCAAGAACTCTAGCATTTTTTACAACAAGATTCCCTCTCCTATTTGGCTTGCGTGAAAGGTATCAGCATTCTTTTAGGACACATAGGCTTCTTCCCTGGGTGTCTCTATTATTCGAACATGATTGCATCCCTCTCCAATGTGACTGGATTTCATGGCTTTTTTTATGGGGCCTCCCAATGGGGGGGGCTCCTCCTTCGGGGGGCTGGTGTGATTATTTTTATCGATCATGTGCAATTCTTCAAAGTTTGGATGAATGGGGGTTTTGGTTCCAATACCCATGGGGAACTCTTGGCGCTTTGGGTGACCCTATTTTTTGCTAAAAAGAAAGGCATTGATCTCTGGTTTTTGTATGGTGACTCTCGATCTGTTATAGATTGGTCTTCCAGTCATGGATCCCTCCTCTCACTGGCCCTATCGCCATGGATGGATATGGTCAGCTTGTTGCTGTAGTAATTTCCCCATCTTACCGTCGATCATATCTCTTGGGAGCACAACTAACAAGCTCATTTTTTGTCGAAGTTGGCCCTATCGGCGGAGGTAGGCTGTATCCATTTGGAATTTTGGTCTCACTCTATGCTCTAGTCCTATGGCCGCCTTCTTCTTCCAGCTTCGTGTTGTTGGTGATGGGGTGATGGATCTCTGGTGCATCCCTTTTTGGTTCCTAGTCGGTTGTTTTTGTTTTTTTATATAATCTTTCCCTTTTGGGTTCTTACTTTTCCTCTTTTTTCCTTCTCTTTGCTCTGGTATGTATCTTTGTCTCGGTGGCAATATGTTCTTGGTTTTTCTTGGTCCTAGTTAGTCCATCTTTGGTCTTCATGGTGCCATCTGTTAGCTTTTGTTTTCGGGAGGTAGTGTTGCCTTGAATTTGGCTCCTCCCGGTTCTTCCTATCTCCTCTCGGGATTGTATGGTTTGACTCATTTATATATATTTACAATGAATATATAGCCATTTTTCATTTGAAAAAAAATAGTCTAAATGACATAGTGTACTAAGTATGAATCCTCTTGGTAAGTAGGAAAATTAGAACGCTAATTGACCAATAATAAATTAGAAACTTTTAAGAGAATGCCAAGTAGGTTGGCTCAGTAGGTTTTTCGACTATGATGTTATCTACTCTTGGACTATGTAGACAAGAACATTTTTGTACTATTTGATTCTTAATTGAATATAAATGGTATGTTTTTTTCTGCTAGAAAAAAAAAAGAACTACATATTTTATAATCTAATATATAATGTTTGTATTATTATTATTATTAGATATAATAATATGAAAATAAATTAATCGCCGATTTTTCAAGTAATAATAATGGTATAATTTTTCTGTTGAAAAAAAAACTACATATTTTATAATCTAATATATAATGTTTGTATTTTTTTTTTTCCTTGGAAAAAGTCGTAATTTTATTTCAAGTGGATTGAACAAAATTACATTCTGCACATGTAATAGAATCATAGTGATCCCTACATTATCGCATATTTCCTGTTCATGTTTCTGACTGGTCTAGAGACCCATACATACCCAAAATAATGCTGACCATACAGCACACATATAGCCGGTTACATATACCAAAATAGTCTCAAAATGTAATAGTTCCTATCACACGATACTCTGTCTTAGCTGCCCGAAAGCACCAAACAGAACAGATGTAAACAATTTTCCAAATGCTCCATTACGGTCCACCAAAGCCTCATAAAGGCCTATGATAATACCATTATGCAAAATACAAAAACCATAAAGTAATCAAAACAGAACTATTGTGTAATCTGAGCAAACAGATACCAATCAATATCCCGCCCTGTCCTCCAGTGCCTCGCTGAAAGGCCTATGGTAATAACTGTAGGATGTAGCAGAAGTATGTAATGTGATTCGCCATGTGCCGAAATTTAGACGTTGCTGCGACGCTTCTTTGGAAAGAAAGTCGGCCATGCCATTTCTCTCCTTGTAAACATGTGTAAATGTTAAAAGATTAAAATTATGCTTTAACCGTAAAACATCTTCTAGTATAGGTGAGAGAACCATCACATTACATTGTGTATGCTCATTGGCCCAATCAATAACAATCAGTGAATCACCAAAAATCTGTAGTGAAAGACAATCCTATTCTAGAGAAAATAACAACAACAGTCTAAGTGACATGATTTCTGCATAGTTGATTGTACCGCTCCCCAAACCAGCCGCTATGTGAAAATAATGTGAATCAGATTTATGTAGCACGATCCCCCCACCGCACACCAATTGATCCTGTGATGCGCCATCGAAAAAATCCCACGGTATTGTGTTATCAATCGTTTCAGCGATCACAGGACGTGTTCTAATCGGTTTGGGAGCAGTCTTGTAATGAACAATGATAGCCACAGCTTGTGCCACTACTTGCTCAATCGGGATTCTACAGTCCTGGAAAATAAGCCTGTTACGTGTGATCCAGATCCCCCAGGAAAAAATGCATGGGGCCGCACAAATGGTTGATGACTGTTGTTCCGACCACCAATATTGAAATGCCTCAATAACATTCTCACCCCACCAACGCGTATTGAGATCCATATAATGGCAAATTTGTGTCCAAACCGCCTGGGAGAAACGACAGTGTACAAATATGTGTGAAATAGTCTCGTCCGCCTCCCTACAGAGTGGACAAAAACCCTGGCCCTGTAGGAATCGTCGCTTCAGAACATCCCAGGTAGGTGCCTTTTGTTCCAATATCACCCAGAAGAGTAGTTTGGCTTTACCCGGGCATTTAAGCTTCCACAGGGATTTCCACCACCACACCAAAGCCCTGTTTTGCACCTCCACATTTAACTGTATATATCCAAGTTTTGGTGTGTATTTCCCTGAGGGATGGTGATCCCAGATAAGTTCATCAGGCCTATCTGTCAGATGGATATTCGAGAATCTTAAGATCCGAATATAGTCCTCCCAATCCCCGATCATGTCCTCAGGAACTACAAGACGCTGGGCAGAGTACCACCCCTGGTGCATTAGAGTGGATAATCCCGGTTGTGCGATATCAGCTAAGAAGTGACAGCCCCTAGCTGCCAGAAAGGTCCTTAAGTCCACAGGCAGTACATGTCCCCCCCTGCATCCTACCCAAGGATCCAGTCCAATACGAAGTGATTGCCCATTTCCTATTCGCCACACTAATCCTGATCCCACAAGCTGAAAATTCTGAATCACCGCTTTCCAAACCACAGAGCAATTTGCCCTCGACTTGTTTCCCTGCCTAATCCATTCAAGTAGGGTTAAGGGAGCAATGTATTTGTGGTATACCACCCTGGTCCAGAGGCTCCGTGTATGGATAAGTCGCCATACCACTTTTTCCCCCAACGCTTTGGCAAAGAGAAAGATATTCTTTAAGCCCCAGCCTCCCAGTGCTTTGGGGATTGCAATCAAATCCCAACGAACCCACACCAAGGCTCGATTCGCACCCTTACCCTTCCAAAGGAAGGCAAAAACCAACCGACGGATCTGCTCCAAGATACCTCTGGGAATCCAAGCAAGTGACATCCAGTAAACCGGTATTGCTTCCAAAACAGATTTAACCAGAACCAGTCTCCCAGCCCGCGAGAGCCATTTTTGACTCCAACCATGCAATCTCAACTCCAATTTGGCAATTAACCAGTGCCAATCTTCCTTATGATATGCATTAGGTTTTAAGTGAAATCCAAGGTACTTTAAGCCATCATCAATATCCATAATCCTATAGGGGAGTCTGATGGCCAATCTGTGCCTCTCCTGCTCAGTTAAATGCGAGCATGAGATTGTTGATTTATCAATATTCACTAGCATACCCGTGGCTACTTGCAGTAAATTGAGTCCTTCGACCACCTTGTCAATATCCTGTCTCGAGCCATCACAAAATATGAGAATATCGTCAACAAATAGGAGATGTGTGATATACAATACCTGAGTTATGGAGATGCCACGAAAGGATCCATCAGCTTTAGCTTTCAGGATAAAACGACTGAGGCCTTCAGCAACAAGGAGAAATAGCAGCGGTGAAAGTGGGCAACCTTGTCGTAGCCCCCGGCCTGCATGGAAGAAAGGGCTAGCCGAACCATTTATCAGAACAGCAAAACTAACCGTGGTGATGCAGGCCATAATCCATCGAACAAATTCATAACAGAAGCCCAGATGTGTGAGAAGCATCCGGATATAGAGCCAGCTAACCCCGTCGAATTCTTTAGAGAGGTCAATCTTAATCACTGCTCCCTTCTGCTTCTAAACCTTCAGAGTGTGTATACCTTCTTGTGCAACTCCAATGGCCTCGTGAATTTGACGACCTTCCAAGAATCCAAATTGTTCACATGAAATATGCTGTGACAGGATATTTTTTAATCTCCTCGCCATAATCTTGGCTATGATCTTATATATGCAATTGCAGAGTGAGATAGGTCTGAATTCCTCAAAATGATCAGGCTTGTCGGTTCTAGGGATGAGAGCAATAAATGTCGAGTTGAAGGGACCATGTACAAAGCCAGCCTTTCTTGATTCTTCCACCACAGCCAATAATTCCTCCCCAAAACAGTCAAAGAATCCCAAGAAAAATTCAATAGGCCAGCCATCAGGCCCTGGGATTTTATCTTTCTGGCAAGATTGCATAACCTACAAGAGTTCAATCGGTAGCACCTCCTCCATCAAAAGTTTGTTCTCTTCCTCCCCCACAAAACGTGGAAAGAGCTGAGCCATCCTGATAACCTCAGCTATGGAGGCCCCAGGTGGAGCGGTGAATAAGTCTTCGTAATGTCGAACACCCATCTCAGCCAAACCATCAAAGCTGGGGACCCGTTCCCCTTCAGAAGAAGATAATTCCCAGATTGAGTTAGTGAATTTTCTCCCCTTAGCATATGCTTGAAAAAATTTCGTGTTCTCATCCCCACATTGTAACCAAATCGCCCTACTTTTCATTCTCCACAGCTGTTCTCGCTCACACAGTAACACATTCCTGCTACTTTCCCAGTCCAGTAGCTCACCTTTCTGCTGTTCATCCAGATAACCCCTACCCTGACAATGTAGAAGTCTATCAATATTCATCTCAGCATCCCTCAGAATCTGTTCATCTTTTACCCTTTTAGCAGTGGCCCAGTGAATTGTGGCCTCTTTAATATGCTTGAGATTGTGTTGAAAGTGTACGCCCGCATGTTCCTGTGACTCCATAGGTCGATGAACCCACTGTTGCTGAACTAATTTAAGATAATCCTCCTCCTTCAACCAGCTAGGATTGAACTTGAATGGACTAGGGGGTTTATTTCTACTGCCTCTTAATTCCAGTAAGGTGGGACAGTGGTCAGAGACCCCCCCTGACCCAACCCATTGCTTTACAACATCAACCCCCAATGCCAACACATCAGCCACCAGAAACCTATCCAGTCTTTTGGCCACCCTTTGCTCCCCTGTTCTCTTATTCCTCCACGTCGGGGTTAACCTGGTTGGCTGTATATCAAGAAGATCCTTCCCGGCGAAAGCTTGTATGAAAAAGTTAGCTAATGGATCCAGAGCAGCACGAGGCCCCCAAACTTCAGATGACCCCAGAGAAAGGTTGAGGTCTCCACCCAAGATCACATCCCTTCCGTCAAAGAGATCCATGCTAAGCAAGGAGTCCCAGAAACCAGCCCTATTTAAATAGGGTCCATAGATATTGAGGATCGTTATCATCCTACCAATCTCAGCATCCCATACTTCCAACCCAATACCAGAAGAGATACCCCAAGAGCTATCATATCTGCAGTTATTCACCTTCCACCCCGTAGCCAGCCCTCCAGAACGACCACGTGCATCCACCCCCACGAACTTCCAACCAGGTAGCAATGTTTCCAAAACCCTAACCACCTCCACACTGCCGCCCAATGTTTCTTGTAATAGTAAAATATCAGGTTGATTTAAATCCACCAACCTCCGGAGTGACGATTTTTTTAATGGGGCTCGCCAACCCACGACAGTTGAATGACAGTAATTTCATATGAAACCCCCTTCCAGGGCTTTCGCTGCTCTAAGTGCCCATTCAATAGAGGATTGTGTGCCCATTACCAAGTCAACTTTTGCCCAATCTTGTGCTTTTGACAAATGAGATTTCCGTCCCCGGCCTTTCCCCATAGTGCTAACAGCCAACTCAGGAAGTCCCCTGCCCCCCGATTCATCAGCAGATATCACCCTATTTCTAAGAGCATAGCGGATACTACGTCCCACAGAATTGGGAGAGGGTAGAGTGGATACTAGAGGTGGCGTGTAAACACAGTCCGTGACAGGTATTAAACAAGGAGCTACAGTGCGTAGTGAAACAGGGCTGTCAGGAGGATGAGACTTTAAACATACCCCCCCCAAATCAGGAGAGACAGAATATAAAGAGACATCAGAAGAGAAATGATGAGACATACCCGGGGGATTAGTGGAAGAGCCTCGACGAGAGATTGCCTGCGCTTGTAGCTTCCTGGAAGCAGCCCGAGTCAAAGGTGTCGTGGTGCCCAAAGCAATCCCCACTACAACCGTCTCCTTGCTCCCAAAGTTATCCAAACCCGCGTTCTCCAGGGTTGTCAAAGGTATCCCGGATCCCTGTATTCCACATGATGCCACAGGTAGCGACGATACCTGGACAGCCCCTGTGTCAATAGCAGTCACGAATGCACTATCCCCTGCCACCTGTGGACTCCCCTTCTGCGCAGGATCAGTGCTAACAACTACTACAGGAACAACTGACGGTCTGCTACCCCGATATGGTAACGTGCACCCTGCTACCAGGTGTCCAAGAGCGTGGCAGCGATGGCATCGAAACGGCACCCCCACGTAGTCCAAAATCTGAGTGAATTCCCCATCCTTCGTCTGAACCAAGATCTCAGCCGATAGCCCCAGCCTAAGATCGATTTTGACCAAAATCTTAGCCACCGAATATATACCAGTTTCAGTATGGGAATAATCATCACAAATGTATTCGCCAAGGAAATTCCCTATGGCTGCAAATCTTGCTTCATTCCAGAGATGCATGGGAAGCCCCGGTAGCTTCACCCAAATAGGTTCTCTGTCAAT
This sequence comes from Larix kaempferi, assembly GCA_027924585.1. Lineage (NCBI taxonomy): Eukaryota > Viridiplantae > Streptophyta > Pinopsida > Pinales > Pinaceae > Larix > Larix kaempferi. The sequence continues at coordinate 14,264,764 of BSBM01000072.1, read as the reverse complement.
TCTTTCAGATTTGGAATCAAAGAAGGGCGACCATCTTTTCAGCACAATGGGGACGCCCAACATAGTCCAATGACGGCCTAAAACAGCTTCTACCTCTCCATAATTCGCCAAGATAAAGGAGAACCAACCCTTCGTCAATACCCTAATCACAGGTGCAGTAGCTATCAGGTCCTTCCAATGCTCGGCCGCCCATCGCTGTAGGAAACCCCGCCCGAGCCTCTTACCGCGGACATGTCCAACCACTGCTATGTGGGAGAAGTCCTCCGCCTCCTCCATCGAGACATCCACTCCCATCACCAATTTGTCCTTCCTACGCCGTTCCTTGACCTTTTTGGCAAAATTTTTAAGTGAAGCCGCCTGTGCAGAAACCCTTGCACGAGGAAAAATCAGAGATTCATCGTCAGGTAGCAGTTCACCCACCCCAGGTGCCGCCGCTGCAGTTGCACTAGTTGAGTGTCCCTGGCCTCCACTGGCCTGTCCCCGTTCCTCAACGTCACGGTGTTCCACCGACAGAAGCAGATTTCCGACAGAGAGAGAAGCCGGTCCGCCACCCGACCGCTTGTTTTCACACCCAGCCAGGGTTTCGAGCCAATCCTCTCGCCGGGCTTCCGAAGGTAATGGAAAATTAGTAAATGACCCCAGTTGGGGTTGCAGCGTCCGCCCCAGAAGACCCGCCAAGTCTGGCCTGTCCCTAATGCCAGCAGAAGACCGAAAGGTCTCCAATTCCGCCTCTAAACCCTCCAGCCCAATAGAGATGACTGGCGATGTAACTCTGGCAGATGACGGTGGGGTGATGTGGTGCCCATCCAAATCCATCACTCCCTCGGGCCCAGGTAGATCCCCGGTCCCCCCGCCTGTCATGAAAGGGCCAGACAAAGCCCCCGACCCAAAATCCACAGAATTGAGCGCTCCAAGATCAAAAATCCCAATGCCACAGTCCCCATCCGAGGTGTAGTCCACCTCCTGCTCATCTCCGCTCCCCATACCACCCTAGCGGTTCCCCCACGGCAGGAAAACCGAACCCCGACCGAGCAGTCAGCCAAATAATCGGATGCAAACCCAGATAGGGCCCAAGCCCCTATCCACCGTTCAATATGCAGCAATCCTCCACGAACGTCGAATCCCCACACTTCCGCGGATCCTTTCACTCAGCCGCAGTTTTCAAGCATCACCTGCCCACCCCTCCATATACCACTCCGTTACAGAATAAGCTTTTACCAAGAACCCGAAGAACGCCCGAACGGAGCACTCTCATCCACCATGTACCGAAATCATGGAGCTGTGCGATATCAGGGCCATACTATTTCAATCGGCGAGAAGCTGGTCCAGCCACGTCGCTGGTAGTCGAGCCTCCTCGGTCCCTGTTTACCAAGCCGCCAACGCCCTAAACCTGTCCATACCACCGCCATGTCCAGGGTTTCTTGGAGCCCAATTCATCTTTTCTTCTGGAAGTTGAGTTGATTAGGTCAATCACCACATTCTTATAATGTTTGTATTATTATTATTATTATTATATATAATAATATGAAAATAAATTAATCACCGTCTTTTCAAGTAATAATAAGTGATATTAATATGACTAGTTTCCTATTAAAACAAATATATTAATAACATTAATATGTTAAGTATACATAAATAACCATATCTTAAAAATAAGTTATAATATGAAAAGATTCACTTCAACAACATCATGTCACATTTCAAGGTGGATTAAGATGCATGTTAGTGCAACTATACCAGTAAGGCAATTACCAGAATGAATGATGAATGCCCATGGATCACTCGATTTGGCAATTAGGAAGATCGTACACGTTTGTTGAGATATCAAAGGTGATCTTCACTTTAAATACGGTCGGCTCTACAGTATAACTAAATGAATAAATATTAATATTGTGTTATATCACATGATAATATAGTATTACTAACTATTTAATTAATTATTATATATAATTTAATTTAATATTTATCCTATATAATTTAATATAATATTTATTTTATAGTTAGTAAATTTTATTATGTTATTAATTAATTTAGTATTATTATTATGATGTAAAATAACATTAATGATATTAACCTATTGAATATCACACAAATAGATGTCTATTAAGAATATTTTATTGAAAAACATTATTAATATAATAATATATATTCTATATGTAATAAGCTTTATTATCTTACTAATTAATTCTTTATTATTATTATAATAAATTACAATAACATTAATGATATTAACCTATCTAATATGAGATAAAATGTATATTAAGAATACTTTATTGAAAAACATTATAAATTATTTAAAATATTTTTATTTACAATATTATTAATATGTTTATCTTAATTTTATATGAAGGGATTATTTAAATTATTTATATTTATAAATAAAAAATTAAACTTCTATTTCAAATATAATTAAAACAAGGCATATAATAATTTTTGGAGTGGTCTATTTATTTTATGTTTTGGATTGTTTTGTTTTTTTGGTCGAAATCGAGTAAAATATTTTTGTAAAATCTAAATTTGTAAGTACTTAAATTGTGTTTTTGAATGCATAAATGGATTTAGCACCCTCAAATACTCTAATAGCATTGAGATAATGCAATTTCCATAACTAATATGTGACTAACGTTTCTCAAGATTTGCAACTGAAGTCCTAACAAAACAAACGAGAAAATATACCCGAAAAAAGTGAAAGTACTTAAATACTATTGCTAATTAAAAATAATTTATACAAATTATAAGCATACTTAAATCTCATAATATTCATACTTTGGTTACAACAATAGAAAACACATTTACACATAACTTATTTCTCCAACATATATGAAATATAACATTTTTCATTTCTGAATTAAAGTTTAGATTTACAATATTTCAAAATGAATCTAGCAAAGAAAGAACTAGAATAGAATAATACATGTAGGTTTGAAGGATTTGCATCCTAAGATTTGAGTTTGTTGGGGTCCTTGTAGTTCTCAAATTGGGTTTACCTCCGAGCCAACTAGGGATTGTTTGTCCTACTCCCTAGCTAGAATAAACTTGTAACTCTACATGCCCAAAGCTCAAGAAGAAAAAAAAAAGTTTTCCCCTATGTTCTCCCAAGTTTCCAATGCAAATGTCCTCCTCTCTCCCATAAAAATCATCTGCCAAAAATAAAATAATAATCCCAATTCCTTCCCCCGCTCCCCTTACTACAATTATGTTAACTTGGACCCTTTATCTTCTCATTAATGTCAAGTGCTCTCCAACAACCCATGTGTCAACTCCCTTGAATTCATTTAATTCCCCAACTAAAGTAGGTGGTTCACATTCATCATATATATAACAATCATTTTCACTTATCAAATCCATACAAAAATAACAATTTTTTTTAAAGTAAAATGAATTTAACATCTATCCAATCATTTAAAAAATAACCAATTTTAAGTAACCTAACATTTATCAAATCCAACTAACATTCATCAATCAATAATTATTATTTAAAACTCAATTTAATAATTATTGATCAAATCAATAATAATCATTTAAAACTCAATTTATCATTTATTTAAACAATTACCATCAAGTCTCATATCAGATTTAATTATTTGTTCATTACATGAATATTAGATAAATAGCTAACTAAATATAAAAGAATTATTCAACAACTATAATACATCAATTCTATTAAAATAGTTTAATAGTTAATTCATGATTTTAAAATTAATACAATTATACATACACAAGTTATGTAGGTGTAGCTCGTGCTTAGATAACTCGTGCACGTATTAATAGTAGCCAAATCTCAATACCAAAACCGAATAAGAGCAATCAACTATCAAGATTGTGGAGGATTGTTTAAAAAATTGGATCACTAATCAAGATTATGCAAATTATAGAGCCTTTGCTTTACTTGTAGCTTCAGGAATTTGGCTAGCAAGAAACAAAAGCTACTTTGAGGAAAAGTTTACTCCTCCTTTTCAATGCGCTACCCAGAGTTTGGGCATTCTCAGTTATTTCTCACAGGCTATAAAGAAGCTTAGGATAAGACATGTGGTGGCAAAAGAGATAGACAGAGATAATCCCTGGTCTTTCTTTGATGGAGTAGCGTAGGGAAATGGATTGGTTTGTGGTGTAGGGGGAGTACTTTACCTTTCAGAAACACACTGGATAAATTTTAAGTATGGTCTAGGCCCAAGATCCAACAATTATGTTGAACTTAGTGCATTACGTTTATTGCTTATGCTGGCAATAGGAAAGAATATTGAATCTGCGCAGATTTTTGGTGATTCCCTCTTAGCAATAAACTAGACTAATGGAGATAATATTATTCACAATATTATTCTGGAACCTCTATTGCAGGAGGCACACAGACTTAAAGAGTAATTATGGGTCTATATCAAACATGTTTACAATGAAATGAATGTTATATCATATGCATTAGCTTCAGAAGGGATACTTTTACAGGTTGGGTTATGGCATTTATGTGAATCCAAAAATGGGATCATACAAAATTCTAGTCAATGCTCTTATCTTGAGGTTTAGCAGGTCTTCGATAATGGTTTCAATTGAAATGGCTGTAGGTTTTGGTAGGAAGACATAGTATGTTCTTGGTTTCAATTTTGGTTCTTATTGACCAACGTACAGGTATTGAAGATGTGGTCTTGATAGGAATATTTGATTACTTGGATTGAATGGATGAAATTACAGGGATAGACACCACAGTGCAAAGCTATGGAAGTTTTTTTCTTGGGGTTATTCCGAAGTTGAAGCGATTATGCTAAAACTAAATATTGAATGGATGAAATAATAGATGGAGGAATTGTGCTATGGCAGCCTTGAATGATACAATATATTTTGTTTGATTTCTTGCTGACAACTTGTGCAATAACATGGAATTTTATTTAGAGATTCTATATTGATTTTTAAGTTGTAAATGATCCGTCTTTTTTATGTGAACTAAAAGATATGCCTTAAAATGGTATTGAAGAATATAACTCTAATTTTGAAATATAGCTATGGTTTTTTTCTTGTGAAAAAAAAAGTCAAATATCAAATAAATGCATAATTTACATAAGCTATCATATACTAATGCAAACATAAACAAGAAATTATAATGTCTAACAATTTACTAACTAGATCATGATAATATAGTCTAAATGACATACTGTACTAAGTATGAATCCTTTTGGTAAGTAGGAAAATTGGAATGCTACCAATAATAAAATATGCAAATATATATATTTTTGATGAATGTTTCATTGAATCATCAAATATTTGGAAAATATTGACTAATGTTTCCCTACATTATAAAATCTTTGTAAAATTTTAATTAATCTTTTATGTAATAAATTTTTAAATTAAAAATATCATATATAGAAAACCCCCCATATATACACACACATATATATAATAAAAAATGTCATTTACATACAAATTGAGTCAATAATTATATTTGAAATAAATATATTAATTTTTTTTATTGAAAACCAATTTAAATCCACCTTGTTACAAAATATCTAAAACTAATTTAAATCCACCTTGTTACAAAATATCTAAAACTAATTTAAATCCATCTTATTATAATAATTTTATGAACCATTAATATTAAATATGATTTGACTTAACAAAAATATTATTGAATTCAAAATATATAAACACACTATATGGAAAAAGAAAATGTTAATAAGTGGAATCTTTTATTATCATTTTTAATTAAAACATTAATACACTAAAAAGCTATTAAATACTTTCTATTACAAAATATCTACAAATCAATTTAAATCAATTTTATTATTATACTTATATGGACCAAATGTTAATGACCAACTATTTAGTTTCACCAAATCTAGTTATTGAAGAAGTTTTCACATTATTAAAAAGTAATAAATATGATTTGGCATAATAAAAGGATTATTGATTTGAAAATACAAAAACACACTATATGGAAAACTAAAATGTTAATATGTAGAATTGAATCGAATGTCCCATTATCTTTTTTAGTTAAAACAATAGAACACTTAAAAAACTAATTATATTGATTATTTCTTCATTTACTTGCAATGACATATGATGTCAATGCAATTGAAGTTTTAAGAGAAAATAATGAGCTAAAATGAATTTATCAAATAAAATAAATATTTAGTCAAGTCCCTCTAGCTCACTTGCTTAAGGTGTGAGTCTTGTCAGCAAGGCGACCCGAGTTCAATTCCCCTTAGGGATGACTTAGTTGGGAGGCTACACCCAAAAACCCAATCAAGTTGAGACTAGTGTGGTCCAGGCTGAGTGCGATCCTCGAGTGCTTTTGATGGCCTAGATGCTCCTAGGTCATGGTTTCTTAGACCACAGGACACTCCTGCAAGTCAGGGAGATTTGAGCACAAAAAAAAAAAAAAAAAGATTTAATTTATTAAATGGAAAGTAAAAAATTGGATTGGTAACTATTTTTAATAATATAATAAAATAATTAAAATACTCTTAACATGGAAATTATGGAGTTCCTCAAGTCCTTAAAGAGGATTTACCACATGCAATACCATGGACAAATACCACGGGTCACCATAAAACCATTATTTACCAATGAAATGTTACTTTAATCATTTTTTAATGAAATCTTTGGCGAAATTTCTAAAAAATCATTGATTCCAATAAATTGGGAAAAAATGGAGTATCCATAGTGAATTATAGAGGCTGAAAATATATTACCACGAATTTTATTTATATTTTTTGATGGGATAAATATTTTACATATTAAAAAAAAAAATTAGAGCGAAGTATGTTAAAATATTTTAAAACATTTCTATATAAAAATTTACCCATTTTAAATCTAAAACCCTATTATTTTTTCCATGGGTGAAGTTTCGACCCTAAAGTTTTCCTCATTCATATGTAATTACTTCATTCTATCTAATTCATAATTGTACCTTCCTCGTCCTCTCCTTCCTTTGGTGGAATATACTAGAATGTTAACTGCATTGACCTGCCTCTAGAGAGAACTCATAAGTGGAAGTGTCAAATGTATTAACCAAGCTTCCCAATCAAGAAACCAACAATCATCATCACATTTCATGGGGACTGTGCTTTAGCACAACCCTCCCATGACCCTAGGTTTCAAAGGATAAATGGTGGGTAATGCCTCAACCCTTCCTAATGGAATGGGAGTAAATTCCTACATCAACATAGTAACTGCAATGTTTCTATTGTTCTTAAGCTTCATCATCGAATAACTAGTTTGGGCACTTGTGTTTCCTGAAACCATGCACCTAACCCCACATCATAGTTGTGAACCAATTATAATGATTTAAAACAATAATTTTTCACTAGCATACCATTCCTCTTTTTAAGTCCAAGTGATTGATATTACTTTCATACCATAGTATCTAGCTATCACTAAGCTTCTTTAACCTACGGGTTAGTCTCCCACAACAAGGCCATGTAGAACTGTGTAATCATTTATATGCACATACTTCATTAGTAATCGACAAACAATGTAAACAAGTTCTTCTATGTACCATGCACTTTGTATCACATCAATTTATTCAAAATTTAACTTAAACGGGCATCCATGTACATAAATATTTCATTTAAATTTTCATGCTAGAAGTAAAATCAAGTAACAACCATCATTAACAACATTAACATAAATTTATAGATAACCTTCAAAAAATATAATTAGGTCCACATGTCCATGCAATACAATGTTATCATTCTCACTAAGCTCCATAAATAATTTAAGCCAAATATATAATAGGTAATAAAGTAGTTTAGGTGGTGAAGTCAAAATGGAGCATTACATCATGGTATTTTGTAAGGATTATAATAGTATATTTAAGTATAGTATTCTAGGAGATTATTTTTTATTGAAAAAAACATATATATAGATTGTTAGGCAAATATTAAATATGAAACATACATGAAAATTGTAAATTTTGGGAAATATTATGATAAAAAACATATTTTATGTAAATATAGGCGATATTAGAGACTTAAAATGACCAAATAGCAATTTTATTTTTTGAAAAATAAAATCCCAGAAATAGAAAATTAGGAAAATTTCACCCCTAAAAATTTTCCTGTATTACATACACCCACCCTTCAAGAAACTTCGTCTCGAAGTTATAGTCAAAATATTGTGGGAAAATAATGATGCATGGTTTTTGCGTCCTCCTAGGTAGAAGAACCTAGGATATACTTTTCCCACTGGACCTTAACTTGGTCCACCAAACAATGTCTGAATCACCTACTCTTCCCACTATCTAGTCTAAATCACCTACTCTTCCTTCTATTGAATCAAATCAAGCCCTATGATCAGTCAATATTCTAACATTTCCTAGCTCAATGGTGTTCTGCATGGCCTCCCATACAACAATTGATAAGATGACATCCCAATTGAGCTGTGTTAATTATTATTGTAAGAAAACTATACCAAGGGTAAGTGTTATTCCCATCGGGACTATTGATCCATACATACATCCTAAGCATGGCTTACATTACTCGATTGACTCTTTCTATCTATTTATTTGTCTCTAAATGATAATATGTGCTTAAGTTCCACTATGTTCCCAAGGCTGAGTACAAACTTTTCCATAACCTAGATCTAAACTGAGCATCTGTATTTGAGATTATCTTCTTAGGAAACCCATGAAAACAAAAAATTCAGTTATGAGTGCTCACATTACATCATTAGTGTTAGAGGTTTCCTTTACTAGAATAAAGTGAGTTCTTTTGGTCAATTTATCAACTACAACCATAATGGCATCATGCCTATAAGTGGTAAGAGGCAATCCCACCATAAAATCCATCGAAATGACCCCCCATTTTGACATGGGAATGCCATGTGATTGTAAGAGTATTATTGGGTGGTGATGGTCACCCTTTACCTAGTGGCACTCAAGAATCCTGGAAATGAAATTACGTCATACTTCATCCCTTCCAAAAAGAAGAGTTTCTTCATCTCTTCATACATCTTCTTCACACCTAGATGTGCACAATATAGTTCTCTATGGGATTCCTTGACGATAGTGCCTCTAATATCCCCTTCAAGATGAATAAACATCCTCCCTTATGTAATATACCGAGACTTTGACCTTTTATTATGTGTTGAGCATAGGCTCTGAAGCACATGGATGGCCTATGTGGTGTGCGTAAGCCCCAATGTACATGGATTCCCTATGTGTTGGGCGTAAGCCCCGATGTACATAGATGACTTTTATTATGTGCTAGACATAAGCCCCGATGTACATAGAGTGTTGGGAATAAGCCCTAGAGCAATCCAAACATGATGTTGAGCATAAGCTCCGAAGCATCAGATCTTTGGCCATGTATCCCTAGGTGTATTGTACAAATGCATCCTAATACTAGTGTTGAGCAAGAGGCTTTGGAAATGTATTAGTGTAACACCCATTTAAGAGTGTTGAGCATAAGCTCTGAATAACACTAGAGGTTACTTTACTTAAAAGGTGTTGAGTTGAGAAGACTCTAAATAGCACCATCAGTCATCATAATTATTTGAATTAACTAATTGAATCACTACTCATCTCTCATCAAGGACTGAAGACACTGCCATGAATACAAGGTAATCCAACATGCACGAAGATCTAGGGCTACCTATCTTCGTCGACCAACCAAACCACTAGAGGCCTTGTTAAAGAATTTACATTATTTAAATGAAGCATCAAATATATAATGCTATTTAAATACATTGGTTAATGAATGTGATAATTATAAAAGAGCCTCACATATGTACAAGAGTAATATGTGTACATACCTACATATATATAAAGATAATATATGCATATATATATAAGATGCTATAAGAATAATAAAAGGCACATAAATTAAATAAATTAAAGTCTATATAAATGGATTATACATATAGATATATTATTCTTATAAATTAAATAAATGAAATTTAAAGTTTCCAACAATCAATTCAAAAGGAAACAATCTAAAAGTTCTAGATAACAAAAGTTTATAATTAAAATAGATCTTTTACTTATATTAAATGATTCAAACTAGGAGTTGAATTCAAGATAACATTAAAAATCATAAGATTAACTTAACTACCCATTCCAAAGATTTCCTATAAATATAAGAACAATTTCCCAAGAGAGGGATGGATCTTATTATCATCCTTTATGGTGGCAAGAGAGAAATAGTCCCAAATCATGTAAGAGGGAGATACCAAGATTGATTACAATCAAATTTCTGCCTTAGGTTCTCCAGATTCTCTTGCATGTTGGAACCAGCTCAGGGGGATATGATTTAGAACAAGTAACGGTTCCAGGTCAAGGTTGGTAGGAACATGGCAGTTCTGAGGTTATCCGGTTACTATTCTATAGGTCAGAAACAAAGTATTTCCTATTAACTTGTGTTCAAAGTGTGCATGGTTACAAAGCTAATTCAGACTACACAGCTTTAGGTAAGAGGCTTACCCTCTGCACTATAATAGATGTTGTTTTTAGTCCTCAAATAGGTTTACAGGATGAATTGTATAAATAATAAAGATTTCCATTGAAAGCTGTAAATTTTTCCTGCATTAACTTTATTTAAGAATTTTAAATATGTTGGTCCATTGATAGATATTTTTAGTCATGGTACCTGGGTTATACTTAGGAAATTTTTTTAAATAACTTATCTCTTGGAATCTTTATTTAAAATTGTTTAGTATAGTTTTAGGATAGATCTTTTCTGCTCTTTTCTTTTATATAAACCTATAAATTTAATTCATCAAACCTACTCGAAAGTTTGAAAACCCCAAACTTTTCTCTTAACCCTACTTTTAAAATACTATCAACATTATGTACAAGATCTTAAAAATGCAGGAATTGTAGAGCTTTACACAACAACATTAAAATTTATTTAACAAAATCAACCTTCAAAGACTTAGAGTCAAATCCATTTCTGCCAAGAGTCACTCTAGCAAAGTAAAACTCGTGCTAGAGCTCAATTTCGTAAAACTAGTTTAAAAAAAACACATAGTACCCTAGGTTTTTAAACACAATTAATTAAATTCAGATTTTTTTTAACCATTTCCCTTTACCTAAAAGGAAAAACACGCTAAACAGAATTTACACATCTGACCCTGAGTCTAACTAGGCCCTGACAGGCATGGAGCGATTCGCTACCACAATAATACTCAATATTTAATCATTTAAGAAGACAGATGCAATTTTACAAATTAAACCACTAACCGAATTAAGCATTAACATAGATCACGATAAGTATTATAAATACAATAGGCATCATGTTAAACCTTAGAACATTATTATTACAGTCATAAAACATGTAAATATGTATGCAACTAAACTCATAGATTAACCAAAAGAGAATAGCAATTTAAGGCACACAATTTTCCTTTTCCTCAACATTTAAATCCTACCAAACTCAAAACTCGGGATCAAATCCCTTGAGCTGCATTCCAGCCATCTTTTGGAAGGAGTGACCACGCCACAACATAGGTATACCCATCTTGGTACTTCAACCTTAAAATCAATAAAAAGAAATACACATAAGATAGAACTAGGGCTTTGTAGTACCACTGTAGAAGACTCTTCCATTCTTTAATAAACACTCTCTTTCCTACAGTAAATTACAAGCATTCACCCATAGAGCCATTACCGGCACATCCAACGTAGAGAATCCCTATGTTATTAAAATACATTTTAAATAGAACAATGCCCAAAATTTAAAACCATGCAAAATCCTTAAGCAACAAATAACGAAACTTAGAACTTCTAGAAGCGATATCAATATCAGGGCTTTTCTGAGTTTACTAAGTTTCAAAAGTAAAAACGTAAACTACAGAATAGAACCATCATAGACGTTAAACCTTTAAGCAAATAGGGCAAGCATAAATTACCAATCCATTTACGCTGATAGCATTAACTATAGGAAAGATCAGGGAACCTCAAAACTTTAAAACACAACAGTCATAAACTCAATGAATTACTTCATCATTGCACCCAACTAAAACCGTAAAGCAAGTACTAAACACGATGGTATAAAATTGCACTTCCAAAAATATGATTAAGTTTTTTACAGGATCGGTAGATTTTCAACCGAGGTCATTTTAGTTTACAAACTCCTCAAAATGCCTACAGGCCCATAAACATAAAAGAAAACCCTACGAAAATCCTAAACACAGTATCTTGGTATTCACCCTTGTTAAGATTTAATATGCTAAGATAGAAAATAGCAGCATTACATTCCATTTCACAATAATAGCATATACAGGATCACTGAAGAAACAACAAGCATAGCATAAACACAAGAGACACAGATTTATCCTGGGAAACCCTCATGGGGTAGAAAACCCATCAAAGCTTCCTCAATATAGATGACCAGCAATATACAAATATGCAAACCAAAGGCATGATCTCCTCCTCCACCATAGCAGACCTCTCCTCCACAAGTGCGCCTCTCTCAAGTGAGTGAGTGTGTGTCAAATGAGGAACACACCTCCTCTATTTATACACTACTCCGAATTTTCTTTTACACAAGACATGTAGGCTCGTATTTAACCAATGGGTTAAATACCCAACTACAATTGACTGGGCCGACCCCTCTAGGGTGGTCTAATAACCCTTTGACCCACATAACACATACAGGGCCAACCCCCACTAGGGAAGTCTAATAACCCAAGTTACCACATTCCGACGGAGGAATAAACATCTCCGGATATACAATAAGATCTTCAAGGAGGAATGAAACATCTCCGGAATAATAAAGTACAAATATAATATTCTTTGAAGTTACAATATCTCAACACTCCCCCTTAACGAGAAGGATATTATAACAGCATCTGCACGAGCAAGGAGTCATCAACATGATACATCTATAAATCATTGGAAGCTTTCTCAACATCATCAGTAACTCAAGCAGTTACTGGAACATCTTCAATACTGGAACATCAACATCTTCAGTGCTGAGTCTTTATCTTCTGCAGTACTCGAACAGCTACAACACCATCAACATCTGGATCCTCACGATCATCAGCATCATCATCATACGATTATCAGCATCGGGATCATCTCGATCTACAACATCTGGATCATCTCGATCTACAGCATCTGGATCATATCGATCTACAACATCTGGATCATCACGATCTATAGCATCTGGATCATCTCGATCTACAGCATTTGGATCATCATGATCTACAGCATCTGGATCATCTCGATCTATAGCATCTGGATCATCACGATCTACAGCATCTGGATCATCATGATCTACATCATCTAGATCATCTCGATCTACAACATCTGGATCATCACAATCTACAGCATCTGGATCATCTCGATCTACAGCATCTGGATCATCTCGATCTACAATATCTGGATCATCTCGATCTACAACATCTGGATCATCTCGATCTATAATATCTAGATTATCTGTATTAGTATCCACACCAATACATCTATCATCAAAGGCATGTATTCTCACTAATACATCTATTATCAAAAGCATGTATTCTCACTAATACATCTATCATCAAAAGCATGTATTCTCACTAATACATCTATCGTCAAAAGCATGTATTCTCACTAATACATCTATCATCAATAGCATGTATTCTCACTAATACATCTATTATCAAAATCATGTATTCTCACTAATACATAGCAGCATATCCTGCAACACACCCGATCATATTACAGGATGATCAATCCCGCTCTCTTTAGGACATAGGTCCATGGATGATACAATCCAGATCAAGTTCTAGGATGATCAATCCTTATCACTTTAAGACAAGTCTCATGTCTAGGGACGATGCAATCCCGATCCAGTTCCAGGATGATCAGTCCTTATCAATTTAAGACAAGTCTCATGTCTAGGGACGATGCAATCCCGACCACAATGTCAGTCCTTTTTCATACTGGATGTGACCTAGATCAGATCTAGGATTTACCGCCACAGATCCAGTCCTTTTTCATACTGGATGTATCACATCTAAAGAGCTAGCCTTGTTTCATGCTGGATCTATCACATCTACAGAGCCAACCCTGTTTCATGCTGGATGTATCACATCTACAGAGCCAGCCCTGTTTCATGCTGGATGTATCACATCTACAGAGCCAACCCTATTTCATGCTGGATGTATCACATCTATAGAGCCAGCCCTTTTTCATGCTGGATGTATCACATCTACAGAGCCAGCCCTATTTCATGCTGGATGTATCACATCTACAGAGCCAGCCCTGTTTCATGCTGGATGTAACCTAGAACAATTCTAGGATTTGTCACGTACATTTTGAACCAAGGTCTAGGGACGATCCAGTCCTATCATGTACCTTTTGAACCGAGGTCCAGGGATGATCTAGTCCTATCATGTACCTTTTCAACCGAAGTCTAGGGATGATCCAGTCCTATCATGTACCTTTTGAACCGAAGTCCAGGGACGATCCAGTCCTATCATGTACCTTTTGAACCAAAGTCCAGGGATGATCCAGTCCTGTCATGTACCTTTTGAACCGAAGTCCAGGGACGATCCAGTCCTATCATGTACCCTTTGAACCGAATTCCAGGGACAATCCAGTCCTATCATGTCATGCATTTATCGGAGACCTCATGTATACGACTCAATTCAAAAGACCATAGTCCGAGGACGATCCAATCCCCTTACTTGTTCATTCAGGATTTTATTCTCGGAGACATCTTGTCTACGGATCACTTTAGAACTAAAGTCCATGGATGATTCAATCCCCAAATGTCCACCAAGGACTTCATTCTCGGAGACATTATGTCTACGGCTCTCTTGAGGATGATGCAATCCTATCATGTCCACCAAGGACTTCATTCTCGAAGACATACGTCTACGGCTCTCTTGAGGATGATGCAATCCTATCATGTCCACCAAGGACTTTATTCTCGAAGACATCATGTCTATGGATCTCTTAAGGATGATGCAATCCTATCATGTCCACCAAGGACTTCATTCTCGAAGACATACGTCTACGGATCTCTTTAGAACATATGTTCAAGGATGATGCAATCCCCTTGTCACCTTAGACCCTGTCTAAGGACCATCCACCAACCTCTATGTCGACATCACTAATATAGGTATCCTTATCATCGACCTCACTGTCGATGCAGGCAATCTCATCATCAGTTATCACATCACTCCCCCTTTCGAGGAGGGTCCTTCTGAACTATATTAAGTTTGTCTCGAAAAACTTTACTTGAGGTATAGGTTTGGTTAGTACATCGGATCGGTAGAAGTTTGGTTAGTACATTGGTAACTTGTTACAAATTCAAACTTTTGGTTCCTTTTTGCATCATATCTTGGAACACTAGATTCTCTGCCATCTTGATACAACTCTGTTTGTCACATAGGATCATAGTTGGGTTTATCTCTAAGTCAAACAATCCTGAAGCCATACTGCTTCATAACTTAGCAGAGCAAGCAACCATATATTCTGCTTGTGCTAAGAGCCACACTAGATTGTTTCCTGCTCAACCACGAGATCATGGCTGATCCCAGACAATAACATCCTCTCGATGTGCTCTTATTGTATGATACAATTCCTTCCCAATCAACATCTGTGTAGCCATCTGAAGTCATGATCTCCAAGATAATATAGATCAAAGTCTATTGTATCCTTTAGGTACCGTATCACATGATTTGCAGCTTATCAGGTGAACACATCTAGTTTCCACTAGATACTGACTCAAGGTGTTCTCAGCAAAGCATATATTTGACCTAGTATTCATTAGACACATCAATGACTCAATATTTTGTCTGTACAGAGTTCTATCCACTAACTCTGATGAGTCATCTGCTAACAACTTCAAGAGTGGCCATCCCAACACATCAAGTCCTTTTAATATTTCTCAGCATACTTTCCTTGGTTGAGAAAGATTCCTTCTGAGCCTTGCCATTTTTCCAGACCTAGGACGTAATGCATCAATTTGAGATCTTTCATTTTCATTTCTGCATTGAATGATCTTCTGCATATCTATCTGTGCCATCTCTCGTTAGATGGGTCTACTGATATGAGCCTCAATATCATTCGAACTCTATGGTGAGTTCCTTCTTGCATCCATGTCATCTGTGTATAGTAACCATATTCAACCTTGTAGCAAGGGTTGAGATCCACATCACCCATGGTGATCATTAAGCTCATCAATTGATTATCGATCCTGGGAACCCATACAAAACCTGATTCACATTTCTTCTTTAATTACACCATTAAGAGAATGGTCTTATCTAGCCACTTGGAGCAAACATTTCATCATGATTCTCTTCCTCTTTCTTGGAGAATCTTCTAGCCACAAGCCTTCTATAGTGTGTTTGATTTGTAAATCTTTTGTTGAACATCCATCGCTTGTTCAGCGTTCATCATTCATCATGATCTTTCCTACAAATCAAAATTAAGTACATGATTAGTAATACTTCATAATCATCAAATCATATTGTCATGATAAACTATTATGCATACAGATATTATTTACATAGTTATGCAACTATTTTGACCAATTCTTTGGCACAACACTTTCCCATATCCCATATGCATACAGTGGCTATCTAGATGCTTTCCATCTCTACAAGAACATACTATCGAGAGTGTGCACAGCTCTCAGCATGTCAACAAAGAGGTTTCATTCTAGACAAGCAACAATGGAATGTTTGTCCAATTTACCAATCATATGCATATTAGTAGTATACTGTTCAATGCTTTATGAATGTTTACACTCAGCATGATATATTCTAGGAATACAAATATGCATACAAGCAATATCATTTACTATTTCTAATAACAACTCAAATACTTATCTTTTATGTTTGTGTGGTTGCCTCCCGCTTGATCTTCTGTATGTCTTCTGAACTTCTATTCATTCTGTACCACTGTGCATGCTCAAGTGTGCACTAGTGTCATCCTCATGATCTCATACACAAACATACATTCATTAGTATATTCTCAATATTATCAAAACATTCTAAATAATCTTGAATATATATAGTCATGATCATTAGTATTCAGAGTTTTAAGGAAGTCTTCTTTTACTCATGCATATTCTTGTTTGATCATAGTACTCTTTTGGTTAACTAAATCATCAAGATAAGAGACATAGTATGCATAAACCCTTGATTACTAACTTTATGAATAAGTATAACCAATCATACCAAGTATACTTATATAAGGGATCCTAACACAAGGTAAGATTCTAACTTGACATAGGAAAACATACCTGGATTAGTATACCTGCTTAGTTATGTACAACATACCTGAACAATCTCTTCAATTATTTAGAGATCCTGAGCTAGAACCTGCATGTCTCATAGGTTAAGCATAATATAACAAAGTCATACATACCTCGTAAGTAGAACAAAGATTATGGATGAGTCTTTGTCTTCATGTTGTCATGGTCATGGAACTTGATTTGTCTTTTGTGATGTACCTGTATCTTGTTAGCAGACAACATCAACCTCACACAACACCATAATGAATTAGTACAATCATATAGCCCTAATCAATGAATGTCTTCGATCATTCACATGCATTCATACTGTTACTAGGGTGATAAGACAATTCTAAGATTAATCAAGATTGTACTAATAAATAATATGAAGACAAACACATCATGAACTTAATCAAGAATCAGATTTCAAGAAATACCTAAACCTCCTTAAGTCATACCTGTCGAGACTTCTTGTAGTCTTCTTATGTAAGGCCTTAGCCTCAACTCCCCCTGAAACTTGATCTAGAGCTTGATTAGGGTTTGCTAGAGAAACCCTAAAAATTCAATATTTGACTTTCAGACTTCCGAATGAATGGAAGGATGTGTCTTGCTGAGCTGATCAAACTAGCATACTTCAATTTTGAAATCTCCAAAATTTGACCCCTCCAAATTGCCTTTGAAACTTCTGGATCTTCTGGACAAGATCCTGAACTAGGGTTTGATGAAGCCCACCATTTTGATCATTCAAAAGGTTTGATCCAAGGCTCTAAACTCTTATTTTTCTGAGGAGCTTCCATCCGTCGTTACAGACTTCAAAAATTCCAACTTTTGCTGAAGCCCTAATTTTCCATCTTTCCGATCAAAATCCCGAGCTAGGGTTTGATCAAGCTCGGTCTTCTACCAAACCAAAAAATTCTATCTTGGTCTCTAAATTTCGATTTTCCTAAGTAGCATTCAGCCGTGGATTCCGATTCCAAAAATTCTAACTTTCTCCGAAACCCTAAAAACCGGAAGCCATGAATAAAGGTGCTCCAAAAATAATTTTGTTTTGACAGAATTATGTACTTGATTGTTTCTGCTATAACTCTGAAATTTTCACTCCACAGGGTCTGAAAACGTTTTCTGCAGTATCCTGACATGTCATCTTTCCTTCCTGATAGGTCTGACCTCAATTGGATTTTCTGAGAGAGAGTTATGCCAAATGTCGCAATGTGACCTGTTTTGGGATAATACAAGAGAGCGAACTTGTACGGCGTGCCACATCTCACTGTTTGAACTTCGGCCTCTAAAAACTTTTCTTGAGATAGCTCACCCTGTCATCTTTCCATCCTAATAGGTCTGAACTCAATTGGACTCTCTGAGAGAGCGTTATGCCAAGTGTTGCAACGTGACCTGTTTATTGGAGAAAACAGGAGAGCTAACTTGTATGGTGTTCCACGTGTCACTAGTTCAGCTTAGGCCTCTGAAAAAAGTTTCTTGAGATAGCACAGTCTGTGTACTACCTTTCACTTTTTACGAAATTTTATTTGGAGCTTCCTATCCCAAGTTATGACATTTTTTCCTAGGTCACCTGATTTTGACTGAGATCTGGAAGAGGCAGAAACCCTAACTTGTACTGATCATAACGTACAAAGTACAATGAATCTGAGGGTTCCCTTTGGACACAAGATACCTGGAGATGTTATCTATGACCTGTAAAGGTGTCAGATCCCGAACCTTCGCCAAAATGGATTTATAGCGAAAGTTGCACGATGACTAGTTTTTGCTATATAAAACCCTAACCTTCAAATTGTCGTAAGTAAAGCAAGTGTCGTAAGTGCCATACCTTGCCTTCCTTCAGTTTAGATCTGATACCATGTTAAGATTTAATATTCTAAGACAGAAAATAGCAGCATTACATTCCATTTCACAATAATAGCATATACAGGATCACTGAAGAAACAACAAGAGACACAGATTTATCCTGGGAAACCCTCATGGGGTAGAAAACCCAGCAAAGCTTCCTCAATATAGATGACCAGCAATATACAAAGATGCAAACCAAAGACATGATCTCCTCCTCCACCATAGCGGACCTTTCCTCCACAAGTGCGCCTCTCTCAAGTGAGTGAGTGTGTGTCAAATGAGGAACACACCTCCTCTATTTATACACTACTCCGACTTTTCTTTTACACAAGACATGTAGGCTCGTATTTAACCAATGGGTTAAATACCACACTGCAGGTGACTGGGCCGACCCCTCTAGGGTGGTCTAATAACCCTTTGACCCACATAACACATACAGGGCCGACCCCCACTAGGGAAGTCTAATAACCCAAGTTACCACATTCCGATGGAGGAATAAACATCTCCGGATATACAATAAGATCTTCAAGGAGGAATGAAACATCTCCGGAATAATAAAGTACAAATATAATATTCTTTGAAGTTACAATATCTCAACAACCCTTAATTTTAACTTCTAAAGCGAATCCAAGAGGCTTCCAACAATCCCTTTTAACTCCGAATGGTAAGCCATTAGCAACAAGTAGCACTCCCCCCATCCTTTTTAAAAAAATGCAAACCAAGCATCATGGGAGAATAACACCCAGACTTGGGATTACCCGATTTTTTGTGCTTGAAGGTATTCCTCCCATTGGTTGCAAACCCCAACTCCACGTTGAACTATCCTAGCACATAAAAAGTCAAGGGTTTATTCAAATGAAACAATGAAATGAAAAACAAATAGAGATACAAGCCACAGTGGAGAATCACATACAATGCAACCAGAGAGAACTTGGGCTACTACGTAAATGCTAGGACCCCGTCAACGCAACCATTACACAACTCATGCAATTGCCAAAGACCACTAAACAGTGAGATTGCTCCCCCTGCCCCAAACAAGCATGCAAAGAGGTTTTTAAAATGTGGTTGTTTCCACTTATACCTTAATCCAACATGGAGGCTAACCACGAGGCATTCACATGGTCCTCTTAATGATCCAACTACTTCCACTAGTATTTAGATAGAAGACCCACTCCCTATAGTCCTAGTTTGTCCCTTGTTATGGTTATGTATTCCTTTATGCATACTTTAAACCTTGGTTTCCAATAATTCCAACTTTTGTTCTTGGTTAAGTCACTTCCTTTAGAGTTTAGACTTAGCATAGGGTTGGTTCTTAAACATCTGCAAAACAAAGAGATTCTCCATGTTTTAGTTCATAAATGAACTAAGTAAGCCCAAGTCCAAAGAGTCCTTCACACCCTTTCGTTTAAAAGACATTATCCAACCACTCTTTTCACATTAGAAGTTTAAGTAAAATCAACCACAACTTTTAGCTGAAACAAGACTAAGCTGCATGTTAAATCGAACGTCCATTATAAACTAGTATGAAATATTTGGACAGAGCACAGAAATAAACACCAGTACAGGACACAAGAAACATCATCACATAAATAAACGACAGTAATATCACAATAAGAAAATAAGCTACTATGCATTAAGCAACCGAAGGGATTCCAGATCAAGAATACAAGTATTTTTTGTAATAAGTTTACACAGTGCTGAAATTAATTTTAAATGAACCTTAGATCTTAGTGATTTATTAACCCATTAAATTTATTTTTATTTTTGGATTTAAGGGACATTACAAGTGGTAGCATAGCCCAGTTTTGAACACTTAGGGACCTTCTGGGATCGCTACTAAACATCTGCTGTAGAAAAGTATTTTCAAAACCTTACTTATGATTTTATAAAACCAACAGAATGTTGTTGTTTTTTTATCGATTGATTGAATTCTACATATATAAGAGCAATCATAATCATGAACACAGAGAGGAACATTAGCCGACATGAAAACTTGGATTTAACTTCTCGAGAAGAGGATCTAGGGGTGGAATTAAAAGTCAGTATCAAGACAACCAAGCTATCCAAACTAAAATAGAGCCTAACTACAACACCACAACCTAGGGACTCACAAACGATCCAGTACGATGTGCGATCAGTGTAGTATATAAATACAAGAAGTCTTTAGCAGTAAATTACCTTATCAGAAATTCTTTATCTTATTAACATGCATCAACTAATCTTCTATATCATTAAATGTTGTTTTATATTCTATAATCAAGGAAGTAGGAAGGATTACATAGGACATAAAAAATGTTTAAAAACCCTATGTCCTATGACAGAATTCGGTTCTATTTAAAAATGATAGGGTTTGAATCCTTAGTCAAATAAACCTAAGGATAAAGATTGACATGTTGACCTCTTGTATGATCGTGAGGTCATGAAGTATGCATGCATAAATGTAGTAATTATAATCAAAATAGAAATTTAGAGACAAAACATCAAAGAACCATGAGCAGTACCACACAATTAAAAAAGTGCATCTATAAAAATAGTATGATAGAAGTGACTATACTTAAGGAAGTGCGACATAAGTCGATTACAAGGAATTTTTGTCATGATTACTAATGGCATGAAAATGGTTCCAAGAAACTTAGCAAGACTAGTCAGACGAAATGTAGGTACTTTGTTCATTAATAATTAAAACTGTTAAAATTCAATATGCTAAGACAGAAAATAGCAGCATTACATTCCATTTCATAATAATAGCATATACAGGATCACTGAAGAAACAACAAGCATAGCATAAACACAAGAGACACAGATTTATCCTGGGAAACCCTCATGGGGTAGAAAACCCACCAAAGCTTTCCTCAATAAGATGATAAACCAAAATACAAGATGTGCTCCCTCCTTCTAATCCTCCTTAGAAAATCTCCCAGACAAGTGCTCCTTTTTTCAAGTGTGTGAGTGTGTCAAATGAGGAACACACCTCCTCTATTTATACACTACTCTGACATATATTTTACACAAGTACATGTAGGCTCGTATTTAACCATTAGGTTAAATACCCTATTATAACTGACTGGGCCGACCCCCACATGGTGGGTCTAATAACCCTAGTTTCCACAACTCTTCGGAGGAATAAACATCTCCGGATACATAATAGAATCACCTCGGAGGGATGGAACATCTCCGGAATAAATAATGTACAAATATAAAATTCTTAGAAGTTACAATATTCAACACTCCCCCTTAACGAGAAGGATATTATAACAACATCTGCAGGAGCAAGGAGTGATTGACTACATCATCTATATATCATTGGAAGCTTTCTTCAATTCATCATCATCAGTAACTCAACTAGTTACTGGAACATCAACATCATCAAAGTTGATATTACTCGATCATCAGCATCATCATCATCATCGTCATCACACGATCACACGATCATCAGCATCGTCATCACATGATCATCAGCATCGTCATCACATGATCATCAGCACCTTCATCACACGATCAGCAGCATCGTCATCATACGATCAGCATCGTCATCATACGATCAGCATCGTCATCACACGATCAACAGCATCGTCATCATACGATCAACATCATCATCACACGATCGACAGCATCGTCATCATACGATCAACATCGTCATCACACGATCGGCAACATCGTCATCACATGATCAGCATCGTCATCACACGATCGACAGCATCATCATCACATGAACATATTACAGGATGATCAATCCTGCTCTCTTTAGGACATAGGTCCATGGATGATGCAATCCAGATCAAGTTCCAAGATGATCAATCCTTACCTCTTTAAGACAAGTCTCATGTCTAGGGATGATCCAATCCCAACCACAGTGCCAGTCCTTTTTCATACTAGATGTGACCTAGATAAGATCTACGATTTACCGCCACAGAGCCAGTCCTTTTTCATACTGGATGTGTCACATCTATAGAGCCATCCCTGTTTCATGCTAGATGTATCATATCTACAGAGCTAGCCCTGTTTCATGCTGGATGTATCACATCTACAGAGCCAGCCCTGTTTCATGCTGGATGTATCACATCTACAGAGCCAGCCTTGTTTCATGCTGGATGTATCACATCTACAGAGCTAGCCCTGTTTCATGCTGGATGTATCACATCTACAGAGCCAGCCCTGTTTCATGTTGGATGTATCATATCTACAGAGCCAACCTTGTTTCATGCTGGATGTATCACATCTATAGAGCCAGCCCTGTTTCATTCTGGATGTATCATATCTACAGAGCCAGCCCTGTTTCATGCTGGATGTATCACATCTACAGAGCCAGCCCTGTTTCATGCTGGATGTATCACATCTACAGAGCCAGCCCTGTTTCATGCTGGATGTATCATATCTACAGAGCCAGCCCTGTTTCATGTTGGATGTAACCTAGAACAATTCTAGGATTTGTCATGTACATTTTGAACCGAAGTCTAGGGACGATCCAGTCCTATCATGTACCTTTTGAACTGAAGCTCAGGGACGATCCAGTCCTATCATGTACCTTTTGAACTGAAGCTCAGGGACGATCCAGTCCTATTCAATTCTCGGAGACCTCATGTCTTGTTAAAATTCAATATGCTAAGACAGAAAATAGCAGCATTACATTCCATTTCACAATAATAGCATATACAGGATCACTGAAGAAACAACAAGCATAGCATAAACACAAGAGACAGGGATTTATCCTGGGAAACCCTCATGGGGTAGAAAACCCAGCAAACCTTCCTCAATATAGATGACCAGCAATATACAAAGATGAAACCCTGAGACATGATCTCCTCCTCCACAATAGCATACCTCTCCTCCACAAGTGCGCTATCCTCAAGTGTGTGAGTGTGTCAAATGAGGAACACACCTCCTCTATTTATACACTACACTGACATGTATTTTACACAGGTACACGTAGGCTCGTATTTAACCAATGGGTTAAATACCCCACTACAACTGACTGGGCCGACCCCTCTAGGGTGGTCTAATAACCCTTTGACCCACATAACACATATAGGGCCGACCCCCACTAGGGAAGTCTAATAAACCGAGTTACCACATTCCGACGAAGGAATAAACATCTCCGGATATACAATAAGATCTTCACGGAGGAGTGAAACATCTCCGGAATAATAAAGTACAAATATAATATTCTTTGAAGTTACAATATCTCAACACTCCCCCTTAACGAGAAGGATATTATAACAGCATCTGCACGAGCAAGGAGTCATCAACATCATACATGATACATCTATAAATCATTGGAAGCTTTCTCAACATCATTAGTAACTCAAGCAGTTACTGGAACATCTTCAATACTGGAACATCGACATCTTCGGTATTGAGTCTTTATATTCTGTAGCACTTGAACAGCTACAACAATATCATCATCTGGATCCTCACGATCATCAACATCGTCATCACACGATCATCAGCATCGTCATCTCACGATCATCAGCATCGTCATCACATGATCAGCAGCATCGTCATCACACGATCATCAATATCGTCATATCACGATTAGCAGCATCGTCATCACACGATCAGCAGCATCGTCATCACACGATCATCAGCATCGTCATCACACGATCAACATCGTCATCATACGATCATCAGCATCGTCATCACACGATCAGCATCGTCATCATACGATCAACAGCATCGTCATCACACGATCATCAGCATCGATCATCAGCATCGTCATCACATGATCATATTACAGGATGATCAATCCTGCTCTCTTTAGGACATAGGTCCATGGATGATACAATCCAGATCAAGTTCCAGGATGATCAATCCTTATCTATTTAAGACAAGTCTCATGTCTAGGGACGATCTAATCCCAACCACAGTGCCAGTCCTTTTTCATACTGGATGTGACCTAGATCAGATCTAGGATTTACCGCCACAGAGCCAGTCCTCTTTCATACTGGATGTGTCACGTCTACAGAGCCAGCCCTGTTTCATGCTGGATGTATCACATCTACAGAGCCAGCCCTGTTTCATGCTGGATGTATCACATCTACAGAGCCAGCCTTGTTTCATGCTGGATGTATCACATCTACAGAGCCAACCCTGTTTCATGCTGGATGTATCACAACTACAAAGCCAGCCCTGTTTCATGCTGGATGTATCACATATACAGAGCCAGCCCTATTTCATGCTAGATGTATCACAACTACAGAGCCAGCCCTGTTTCATGCTGGATGTATCACAACTACAGAGCCAGCCCTGTTTCATGTTGGATGTATCACAACTACAGAGCCAGCCCTGTTTCATGCTGGATGTATCACATCTACAGAGCCAGCCCTGTTTCATGCTGGATGTATCACAACTACAGAGCCAGCCCTGTTTCATGCTGGATGTATCACATCTACAGAGCCAGCCCTGTTTCATGCTGGATGTATCACAACTATAGAGCCAGCCCTGTTTCATGTTGGATGTAACCTAGAGAAATTCTAGGATTTGTCACGTACATTTTGAATCGAGGTCCAGGGACGATCCAGTCCTATCGTTCTATTATCGGAGACCTCATGTCTACGGCTCTTCTTTAGGACTGAAGTTCGGGAATGATCCAATCCCCTCACATGTTCACTAAGAATTTCATTTTCGAAGACATACGTCTACGGCTCTTCTTTCGGACTGAAGTCCAGGAATGATCCAATCCCTTCACATGTTCACCAAGAACTTTATTTTCGAAGACATACGTCTACGGCTCTTCTTTCGGACTGAAGTCCAGGAATGATCCAATCCCTTCAAGTCCTCCAAGGACTTCATTCTCGGAGACCTCACGTCTACGGCTCTCTTTAGGACTGAAAGTCCAGGGATGATCCAATCCCCTCAAGTCCACCAAGGACTTCATTCTCGGAGACGTCACGTCTACGGCTTTCTTTATGACTGAAAGTCCAGGGATGATCCAATCCCCTTACATGTTCACTAAGAACTTCATTTTCGAAGACATACGTCTATGACTCTTCTTTCGGACTGAAGTCCGGGAATGATCCAATCCCTTCACATGTTCAAGTGTCATCCTCATGATCTCATACACAAACATACACCCATTAGTATGTTCTAAATGTTATCAAAACATTATAATTCTAAATAATCTTGAGAATGTATAGTCATGATTATAGTTAATAAACATTAGTATTCAAGATTTCAGGGAAGTCTTCTTTTACTCATGCATATCATCACTCAAGATAAAAGACATAATATGCATAATCCCTTGATTACTAACTTTATGAATAAGCATAACCAATCATACCAAGTATACTTATATAAGGGATCCTAACACAAGGTAAGATTCATGGGAAACATACCTGGGTTAGTATACCTACTTAGTTATGTACAACATACCTAAACAATCTCTTCAATGATTTAGAGATCCTGAGCTAGAACCTGCATGTCTCATAGGTTAAGCATAATATAACAAAGTCATACATACCTCGTAAGTAGAACAAAGATTATGGATGAGTCTTTGTCTTCATGTTTTCATGGTCATGGAACCTGATTTGTTTTCTGTGATGTACCTGTATCTTGTTAGCAGACAACATCAACCTCACA
The DNA here is from genome assembly GCA_027924585.1 of Larix kaempferi. NCBI lineage: Eukaryota > Viridiplantae > Streptophyta > Pinopsida > Pinales > Pinaceae > Larix > Larix kaempferi. The sequence continues at coordinate 14,238,188 of BSBM01000072.1, read as the reverse complement.
CAACATCATGATGCATTAGTACAATCATAAGTGTCAACACCCTAACCAACGAATATCTTCTATCATGCATTCATAATTTTGTTAAGGTGATACAACAAATCTAAAATCAAGATTGTACTAACCGTAATAACATGAAGACAAACATACCATAAACTTAATCATGAACGAATCTCAAAACATACCTCAATGAGTCATACCTGTCGAGATCGCTTGTAATCTCCTTATGTAAAGCCTTAGCCTCATCTCCCTCTGAAACAGGAACTCCTTCACTTATGCAGGTGACCAATCCATCTTCTTCTAGGATTAAACCTATCCACTTGATTTGCAAGAACTAGACCTTGATGAGCTGATCAAACTGATATATTCAGAATTTGAAAATTGCAAAGTTTCACTCCTCAATTTTGCCTTTGAAACTTCCAGATTCACTAGACGTGACCCTGAACTGGGGTTTGATGAATCCCACTCTTCTGCCCAATCAAAATGTTTGATCCAAAGCTCTAAGCTTCTATTTTTCTGAGGAGCTTCCAGCCATGGTCACAGATTTCAAAAATTCCCATTTTTACAGAAGCCCTAATTTTCCACTTTTCTGATCAAAGTCCCGAACTAGGGTTTGATCAAGCCCGGCCTTCTGCCCAACCAAAAAATCTGATCTTGGTCTCTAAATTTCTATTTTTATGAGTAGAATTCAGCCGTGGTCTCCGTTTACAAAAATTCCAACTTTCTTCAAAGCCCTAAATTCCGAAAGCCATGAATGAAGGTACTAAAAAATAATTCTGTTTTGACAGAAATATGTACCTGATTGTTTCTGGTGTAACTCCAAACTTTTCAATCCACAGGGTCTGAAAACGTTTTCTGAGATAGCCTGACCTGTTATCTTTCCATCCTGACAGGTCTGACCTCAATTGGATTATCTGAGAGAGAGTTATGTCAAATGTCGCAACGTGACCTGTTTTGGGATAAAACAGAAGAGCGAACTTGTACGGCGTGCCACGTGTCACTGTTTAAACTTCGGCCTCTGAAAAACTTTTCTGAGGTAGCCCGGCCTGTTATCTTTCCATCCTGACAGGTCTGACCTCAATTGGACTCTCTGAGAGAGAGTTATGCCAAGTGTCGCAACATGACCTTTTTATGGGATAATACAGGAGAGCAAACTTGTACGGAGTGCCACGTGTCACTGGTTCAACTTCGGCCTCTGAAAACATTTTCTGAGATAGTACAGACTGTGTACTACCTGTCACGTTTTACAAAATTTCATTTGGAGCTTCCTAGCCCAAGATATGACCTTTTTCCCAAGGTCACCTGATTTTGACTCAGATCTGGAAGAGGCAGAAACCCTATATTGTACAGATCATAAATCACAAAGTACAACGAATTAGAGGTTGTCCTTTGGACACAAGGTACCTGCAGATTTAATCTTCGTCCTGTAACAATTTTAGATCCGAAAAATTCGCCAAAACGGATTTATAGCGAAAGTGCTACGATGACGGGTTTTTGCTATGTAAAACCCTAACCTTCAAATTGTCGTAAGTAAAGCAAGTGTCTTTAGTGCCATACCTTGTCTTCCTTCAGGTTACCTCTGATACCATGTTAAAATTCAATATGATAAGACAAAAAATAGCAGCATTACATTCCATTTCACAATAATAGCATATACAGGATCACTGAAGAAACAACAAGCACAACATAAACACAAGAGACAGAGATTTATCCTGGGAAACCCTCATGGGGTAGAAAACCCAGCAAAGCTTCCTCAATATAGATGACCAGCAATATACAAAGATGAAACCCTGAGACATGATCTCCTCCTCCACAATAGCATACCTCTCCTCCACAAGTGCGCTATCCTCAAGTGTGTGAGTGTGTCAAATGAGGAACACACCTCCTCTATTTATACACTACACTGACATGTATTTTACACAGGTACACGTAGGCTCGTATTTAACCAATGGGTTAAATACCCCACTACAACTGACTGGGCCGACCCCTCTAGGGTGGTCTAATAACCCTTTGACCCACATAACACATATAGGGCCGACCCCCACTAGGGAAGTCTAATAACCCGAGTTACCACATTCCGACGGAGGAATAAACATCTCCGGATATACAATAAGATCTACACGGAGGAGTGAAACATCTCCGAAATAATAAAGTACAAATATAATATTCTTTGAAGTTACAATATCTCAACATGTCTACGGTTCAATTCACAGGACCAAAGTCCGAGGATGATCCAATCCCCTTACCTGTTCATTCAGGATTTTGTTCTCGGAGACATCATGTCTACGACCCTCTTTAGGACTGAAGTCCAGGGATGATCCAATCCCCTCAAGTCCACTAAGGATTTCATTCTCGAAGACATACGTCTACGGCTCTCTTTAGGAATGAAGTCCAGGGATGATCTAATCCCCTCAAGTCCACCAAGGACTTCATTCTCGAAGACATATGTCTATGGCTCTTCTTTCAGATTGAAGTCCAGGGATGATCCAATCCCCTCACATGTTCACCAAGAACTTCATTCTCGAAGACATACGTCTACGGATCTTCTTTCGGACTGAAGTCCAGGGATGATCCAATCCCCTCACATGTTCACCAAGAACTTCATTCTCGAAGACATACGTCTACGGCTCTTCTTTCGGACTGAAGTCCAGGGATGATCCAATCCCCTCAAGTCCACCAAGGACTTCATTCTCGAAGACATAAGTCTACGGATCTTCTTTCGGACTGAAGTCCAGGGATGATCCAATCCCCTCAAGTCCACCAAGGACTTCATTCTCGAAGACATACGTCTACGGCTCTCTTTAGGACTAAAGTCCAGGGATGATCCAATCCCCTCAAGTCCACCAAGGACTTCATTCTCGAAGACATACATCTACGGCTCTCTTTAGGACTGAAGTCCAGGGATGATCCAATCCCCTCAAGTCCACCAAGGACTTCATTCTCGAAGACATATGTCTATGGCTCTCTTTAGGACTGAAGTCCAGGGATGATCCAATCCCCTCAAGTCCACCAAGGAATTCATTCTCGAAGACATATGTCTACGGCTCTTCTTTCGGACTGAAGTCCAGGGATGATCCAATCCCCTCACATGTTTACCAAGAACTTCATCAAAACATGTGTCAATCATGTATCCTAATCATCAAAACATGTATCCTCATCATCAAAACATGTATAACAAAACATGTATCCTCATCATCAAAACATGTACAACAAAACATGTATCCTCATCATCAAAACATGTACAACAAAACATGTATCCTCATCATCAAAACATGCATAACATCTATCATCAAAAGCATGTATACATCTATCATCAAAAGCATGTATACATCTATCATCAAAAGAAAAAATATAAGATTCCTAAATCTAAATAATTCTAAGTAACTAGGTGCAATAAATAGGTAACCTCATCATTGATGAGACAGACTTGTTATCAGATACTATGCTACTCCCCCTTTCGAGGAGGGTCCTTCTGGACTATACCAAGCTTGTCTCGGAAGTATTCAAACTTTACTCGAGACAGAGGTTTAGTCAAGATATTAGCAATCTGATCCTTAGTGCTTATATACTCGAGCTTGATAGCTCCTCTCTGCACCATATCTCGTATATAGAAGTATTGGATCTCTATGTGTTTTTTTTTTTTTTTTGACTTATCGTGGAATACAAGATTTTCTATCTTGATGCAGTTTTGAATGTCACACATAATCATAGTGGAATTCATTTCTAAGTCAAACACTCCATATAATAGCTTATGAAGCCACACTGCTTCACAGCTGGCAGAGCAGACAGCTATATATATATTCTGCTTCAGCAGTACTGAGAGCCACACTAGATTATTCCTTGCTGAACCATGAGATCATGGCAGATTCAAGACTATAACATCCACATGATGTACTCTTTCTGTCTGAGGCACTTCCTGCCCAATCAGAATCTGAGTAACCATGTAAACGGAGTTCATGACCTACAAGATAATATAGACCAAAATCTAATGTACCTTTTAGGTACCTCACTACATGCTTTAAGTGAACCTTTCTAGGTTCTACTAGATACTGACTTAGGGTATTTGCAGCAAAGCATATATCTGGCCTAGTATTTGTTAAATATATCAATGACCCAATGATTTGTCTATATAGGGTTAGGTCCACTAAATACGATGAGTCATTAACTAACAACTTCAAGTTGGAGTCCATGGGAGTGGCCATGGCTTTATACTCCAACATATCAAATCTTCTTAGAAACTTCACAGCATACTTACCTTGAATTAAAATATTCCTTTTGGATCTTGCCATACTTCTAGACCTAAGAAGTAGTGCATTAATCCGAGATCTTTCATTTTCATTTCTGCAGCCATTTTCATGACCTGTTTCTCATTCCTTGTCAGAAAGATATCATTGTCATACAATAATGGTATGATAGGTTCATCATCCACAACCTTAAGGTAAATGTTAGGAACAACTTTACTTCTGGTAAAGCCCAAGCTTTGTCATGAAGCTATCAATTGTCCATTATTCACACTCAACATTGAGTGATCTTCTGCATATCTATCTGTGCCATCTCTCGTCAGATGGGTCTACTAATATGAGCCTCAAAATCATTCGAAATCTGTGGTGACTTCCTTCTTGCATCCATGTCATATGTGTATAGAACCCATATTCAACCTTGTAGCAAAGGTTGAGATCCACATCACCCATGATGATCATTAAGCTCATCAATTGAATACCGATCCTGGGAACCCATACAGAACCTGATTACATTATTAAGAGAATGGTCTTATCTAGTCCCTTGGAGAAAAACATCTCATCATGATTCTCTTCCTCTTTCTAAGAGAATCTCTTAACCACAAGCTTTCTATAGTGTGTTTGATTTGTAAATCTTTTGTTGAACATCCATCGCTTGTTCAGAGTTCATCATTCATCATGATCTTTCCTACAAATCAAAATTAAGTACATGATTAGTAATACTTCATAATCATCAAATCATATTGACATGATAACCTATTATGCATACAGATATCATTTACATAGTTATGCAACTATTTTGACCAATACTTTGGCACAACACTTTCCCATGTCCTGTATGCATACAGTGGCTATCTAGATTCCTTCCATCTCTACCAGAACATACTATCGAGAGTGTGCACATCTCTCAGCATGTCAGCAAAGAGGTTTCATTCTAGACAAGCAACAATGGAATGTTTGTCCAACTTACCAATCATATGCATATTAGTAGTATACTGTTCAATGCTTTATGAATGTTTACACTCAGCATGATATATTCTAGAAATACAAATATGCATACAAGCAATATCATTTACTATTTCTAATAACAACTCAAATAATTATCTTTTATGTTTGTGTGGTTGCCTCCCACTTGATCTTCTGTATGTCTTCTGAACTTCTATTCATTTTGTACCACTGTGCATGCTCAAGTGTACACTAGTGTCATCCTCATGATCTCATACACAAACATACATTCATTAGTATATTCTCAATATTATCAAAACATTCTAATTCTAAATAATCTTGAATATGTACAGTCATGATCATTAGTATTCAGGGTTTCAAGGAAGTCTTCTTTTACTCATGCATATTCTTGTTTGATCTAGTTAGTTAAATCATCAACCAAGATAAGAGACATAATATGCATAAACCCTTGATTACTAACCAATCATACCAAGTATACTTACACAAGGTAAGATTCTAACATGACATAGGAAAACATACCTGGATTAGTATACCTGCTTAGTTATGTACAACATACCTAAACAGTCTCTTCAATGATTTAGAGATCCTGAGCTAGAACCTGCATGTCTCATAGGTTAAACATAATATAACAAAGTCATACATACCTCGTGAGTCTTTGTCTTCATGTTGTCATGGTCATGGAACTTGATTTGTCTTTTGTAATGTACCTGTGTCTTGTTAGCAGACAACATCAACCTCACACAACACCATAATGCATAAGTACAATCATATAGCCCTAATCAATGAATGTCTTTGATCATTCACATGCATTCATATTGTTACTAGGGTGATAAGACAATTAATAACATTAATCAAGATTGTACTAATAAATAACATGAAGACAAACACATTATGAACTTAGTCAAGAATCAGATTTCAAGGCATACTTGAACCTCCTTAAGTCATACTTGTCGAGACTTTTTGTAGTCTTCTTATGTAAGGCCTTAGCCTCAACTCCCCTTGAAACTTGATCTGGAGCTTGATTAGGGTTTGCTAGAGAAACCCTAAAAATTCAATCTTTGACTTTCATACTTCTGAATGGATGGAAGAATGTGTCTTGCTGAGCTGATCAACCTAGCATTCTTCAATTTTGAAATCTCCAAAATTTGACCCCTCAAAATTGCCTTCGAAACTTCTGGATCTTTTGGACAGGAACCCGAACTAGGGTTTGATAAAGCCCACCCTTCTGTCCAATCAAAAGGTTCGATCCAAGGCTCTAAACTCTTATTTTTCTGAGGAGCTTCCAGCCATGGTTACAGACTTCAAAAAATTCCAACTTTCTCTGAAACCCTAAATTTCGGAAGCCATGAATAAAGGTGCTAAAAATAATTCTGTTTTGACAGAAATATGCACCTGATTGCTTCTGCTATAACTCTGAAAATTTTGATCCACAGGGTCTGAAAACTTTTTCTGCAGTAGCCTGACCGGTCATCTTTCCATACTGATAGGTCTGACCTCAATTGGATTTTCTGAGAGAGAGTTATGCCAGGTGTCGCAACGTGACCTGTTTGTGGGATAAAACAGGAGAGCAAACTTGTACAGCATGACACGTGTCACTAGTTCACCTTCAGCCTCTGAAAACGTTTCCTGAGATAGTACAGTCTGTGTACTACCTGTCACTTGTTACGAAATGTCATTTGGAGCTTCCTAGCCCAAGTTATGACCTTTTTTCCAAGGTCACCTGATTTTGACTGAGATCTGGAAGAGGCAGAAACCCTAACTTGTACTGATCATAACTCATAAAGTACAGCGAATATGAGGGTGCCCTTTGGACACAAGGTACCTGGGGATGTTATCTTCGACCTGTAAACATTTCAGACCCTTAACCTTTGCAGAAATGGATTTATTGCGAAAGTTCCACGATGACATGTTTTTGCTATGTAAAACCTTAACCTTCAAATTGTCGTAAGTAAAGCAAGTGTCGTAAGTGCCATACCTTGTCTTCCTTCAGGTTAGCTCTGATACCATGTTAAAATTCAATATGCTAAGACAGAAAATAGCAGCATTACATTCCATTTCACAATAATGGCATATACAGGATCACTGAAGAAACAACAAGCATAGCATAAACACAAGAGACACAGATTTATCCTGGGAAACCCTCATGGGGTAGAAAACCCAGCAAAGCTTTCCTCAATAAGATGATAAACCAAAATACAAGATGTGCTCCCTCCTTCTAATCCTCCTTAGAAAATCTCCCAGACAAGTGCTCCTCTTTTCAAGTGTGTGAGTGTGTCAAATGAGGAACACACCTCCTCTATTTATACACTACTCTGACATATATTTTACACAAGTACATGTAGGCTCGTATTTAACCATTAGGTTAAATACCCTATTATAACTGACTGGGCCGACCCCCACATGGTGGGTCTAATAACCCTAGTTGCCACAACTCCTCGGAGGAATAAACATCTCCGGATACATAATAGAATCACCTCGGAGGGATGGAACATCTCCGGAATAAATAATGTACAAATATAATATTCTTAGAAGTTACAATATTCAACAAAAACGATGCTTGAGTTTAGTATCACATGTGGTGCATCATAAAACATAAGCACTAAAGAAGCATAAAATGAGCTTAGAAGACTCTATTTGTGGTAATTATATTCTCGAAAATGTCCACTTAGAAAAAGTACGTAATATTTGGGTAAAGATAGAAATATTTTACTTTCTTGTATGATTAGAAAGCCAGAGCATGAAATTATATTCTATTATAAATGGATATAGGGATTTAACCATTTAAGAACATTTGATTTCATGAAAAGAAACGTATTGAAGTATAAATAAAAATACTATAACCAAACATGACTACTCGAGAAGGGTTTACAAACCCTTAATAGATATGCTCATGCTATTTTGTAACCTCTAAAATTAAGTTATAAGGCTAAACATACAATGAACTCCATGAAAAAATACTATTGAAAATTGTTGTGTTTAACATGTCTGTAAAGAGAAAATAAAGGCAATATTCGTACTAAAAAGGTATAATATGTATTATAACAGTTCAAAGTTTATGAAGGATGCGTACAAACCTAGTGTGCCTAGTTTTTCCAGAAAATAATTAATGCATCAAAATCATGCATAAGAATATTTGGTTGCAACAAGATTTTTTTTATTTACGATTAATATAGAGAATGTTTATGTTTTATGTTTTCTTTATGATGAACATAGATTAGGATACAAATAAATTATGGCAAGAGATTGTAAGTAAAGCATGTAGGTACATGCGGGTACAAGAGACTATACCAAGCATTGTGAACGAAAGGTAATACATGAGGCATTTTCTAAAAATAATGTTATGACTGTTTAAAACAGGTAGCACGATATTGATTTACAATTAGACTAATGATAGTCAATTACAGGAAACAAGGTGATCCTATTATGAGAAGTGCTAAGTGAAATTAATGGCATATGTATAGCAATTGAATTAAGAAATTAAGAATTGTTGAAATAATTGATACATGTTTGATATATGATACTAGAAGTACCATGTTCCATTTAAAATGATGTTTAGCATATTTAAAATATACATAAGAGTGTTAACCAAGTCTTGAAAGGGTTAATGTGATCTAATGTTGAGTTGGGAGGAAACCTCCAAACACACATAAACGGTCTTCGACTGCACCATAGTATAGGACCAAAATCCTTGTAAAGGTATTCATTATGACAGCTGGAATAGGCCCAAGATAAATTACCATGGGCGTATGTTATGCTCATGGGATGAACCACACACACACACACACACACACACATATATATATTAGTACTAATACAAATATGAGTTTTCAAATTCTAATTTGATTCATGTTATGCTTACTTCGCATGTTCAATCTATTTTACAAAACTTACAAGAAGGGCTAATAAATAGACCTTATAACTACCCTACATTAGTAATAAAGATAGAAAGCGTGCTTAGGTATTTAGTGAATACATGAGGGATCACCTAGATTGATAAAATCTTCATTAGTGTTGAGCAGTAAAAATCTATGGAACACTTGTTGAGCAAGTATTGAGCAGTAAGTTATGGAACACTTAGACTCCTTGTGATTAATTGATGATGAGATAGAAACTATTGAGCATCAGTAACCCCTTATCCACTATTAAACTAGATTGACAAATCTTATGTAATGTCATGCTCAAGAACACCTAGATTGAAAAATCGTATTTGGAGTATTGAGCTAGTATACTCTAACACACCGAGAGTTGTTTATGCTCATCTTATACATATGTTATGCACATTTATGCTTAGATTATGCATATGGTATGTTATGCTCATGCACAATTCATGTTATGAACATTAATAAGATTTTTTTTTCAAGGAAAAGCAAGTAGAAAATGACTAAGGGTACTTGGAAAAGAAGTTTCGTACCAAGAAATTTAATTTTTTTTATCTTAGATCATGATTATGTATGAATGACAGATGTATAGGTATAGGTAATTACAAAGTAAAATCTTTGTAAGAAGAACAAACTCTAGAAAGAGCTGCCATGAAAAGGCAATGTCATGATGTGCAAAGGAAAATTATTACTTATGTTCTAACTGATTTTTGAAAAGAATCATATGCAATGATGTACAAAGGAAAATTGTTACTTATATTCTAACTGATTTTTGAAAAGAATCATATGCAATGATGTGCAAAGGAAAATTATTACTTATGTTCTAACTGATTTTTGAAAAGAATCATATGCAATGATGTGCAAAGGAAAATTATTACTTATGTTCTAACTGATTTTTGAAAGATCATATGAGTGAAGGTGTTTTATGATGAAACGCTAGAAACAACTTGTGTTGTTGGTGAAAGTATAGGTATGAAAAGCAAGAAACATCAAAGCATGACTAACAATGTGATGATTATGATATCCCCATTTACCTTACGTTACGATTATATGTCATGGGACTGGCAGTACTTTAAGGTTATTGCAGGTAAAGAGTAAGACAACTTCAATAAGACCTTGAATTTAGAAGGAGGTTGAATTTAGGGGGCTACATGGGAGAATGAAACCATGAAGAAAGAGGATTACCTCTCCTGGTTCCAGGGTTTCATTTGGACTACTTAACACCGGGACAATGTTGTTCTAAGTGGGAAGGGATGTAATATCCCGATACTTTGACCTTTTATTATGTGTTGAGCATAGGCTTTGGAGCACATGGATGACCTATGTGTTGGGGGTAAGCCCCGATGTACATGAATTCCCTATGTGCTGGGCATAAGTCTTGATGCACATATATGACTTTTATTATGTGTTGGGCATAAGCCCCGATGTACATAGGGTGTTGGGCATAAGCCCTTGAGCACTCCAAACATGATGTTGAGCATAATATCTGGAGCATCGGATCTTTGGCCATTGTATCCCTAGGTGTATTGTACAAATTCATCCCAATACTAGTGTTGAGCAAGAGGCTCTGGAATTGCACTAGTGTAACGTTGTAAGACCTGTCAAGGTGAGTGATTTTTCTTGCTTTTGTTTTTTGCAAGACGTAACTCCCAAGACGCTTCATTATTACAAAAGTAATCTATGAATCCTATGTATCACAATGGCTTCAAGGAGTAGTTAATGTATCTCTCAACAAGTTAGCATATATCCAACCTATCATTTTAAGGATCAACAAATATACATAATACTTAATATGTCCTAAATTAAGGTGATATGAGATTCCCTAGGTAATAAATAAAACTTTGATTCTCCTCATACATATTCTAATTAATAAAGGGACATTCTCAACATTTCTAAGATGAGTACTATGACATTCACTAAATAATAAAAGATATTCCTAAAATTTTCACATGACAATATGAGATTATAAATAATCAAGACATTATTAATTCAATAAAATACACAAGACATTCTCATTGTTTCCACAAGATAATATGAGATTCTAATAAACAAGACTTTATTTAAAATTAATACAATAATAAGTAAAAGGCATTTCCAATATTTTCATGAGACAATATGAGCATACTTAAAATAAAGGCATCGTTTTTAGAATAATACAAACCTCCAGCGATGGTAAGTATCTCTGTCACATTACAATCAATATAAGATTATAATAAAAGACATTTCATAATCCATACCTATTCCTAATGAAGAAGGATGTTCATAATAATTTAAAGAAAATAAGAGATTGTAATAATCGGATATTATTTAAAATTTATACAACAATAAATAACGAGCATTTTTAATAATTCCTCTGAGTCAATATGAGATTCGCGTTTCAAAAGACATTACATAAAATTTCCATTAATTTAAGGTCAATAAGAATTTCACCCTGGCTTTATGGTAATATACACAAATAATAATTTAGCATTTAAATTTGGAAAGACGCCTTCAACAATTGAATAGAACACACAGTCCTTAAGGATCATTCACAAATTGGACTATGAGTCTGACAGAAACCACTGATAAAGAACTGGAATAAATTTCAGAGGTTTAAATCGATCAAGTGCTAAACACAAAATTAAATCTAGAAAATCCAACCAATTTCAAAAGTTATAATCATAGAGTTCGTGGGTAAGCAACAACATATTATCTACAATCTGGTAGGCACTATTCCACTTGGGCTACAGAATTCAAAAAGAAATATTAACATATATAGACAATTGAAGGGTAAGTACACAAAAACTCTAAAAGTTGATTAATTCATAAATAAGTTGAAAGGTATCCATATATATATATATATATTGCAAATAATGTATTCACAACATTCGTAAATGTAATTCAGTGACATGAATAATTAAACGAATATATGTCTATATTGCAAATGAAAGTGTTTTACCATAATCCCAACTCAGCAACTCATAAAAGTCCATCTACCTGGGAATTTGACACCTAGTTTCGTCGGACTGGCAACATTTATGCAAGCAGTCATTTACACAGAATGGTCGAAACATGCATAATATAATGTTGGTAAAGTTACGAACTTATAATGGAAATAAAACAAGATTTGCTTTTACCCCAACCTAGCCGTATTACATACAAGCCGCCTTCATTTATATGAGCAGAGATCATCCCAGAAAAGGATTGAGGGAGTGGTTTCAGGGGAATTTAGAAGTAATGTAACATTAATGGTAAAATAGAGGGGTTTAAACTGAGCACAAGCTCAGTGGTACCGAGCGGATCTGAGAAGTGAGCTTAGAGGCATTTCTCAAGTCAACTTAATCGATCCATAAAACACGATTACCAGAACTAGAAACACAATTTCAAACTCGATGAGGAAAAGATGTTTGAAAGTCAAGGATTTGCAAATCGCATTATAAAATAAGGAAGCACACTTTCAAATATAAGAAACACAGTGAGTTTGAGAGTCAGAATATTCAAATTCGCATTTAAGAATGCCCAGAAACACATAAATTAATGGGATCACTGTGTAAGATTGAAAGCTATAAATCGATTTCTAAAGGAAGGTAGGCAAGTGAGATCTAGAGTTTGAATATCCCTAATCTGTTGAAGGAAGGATTTATAAAAATAATAACGTGAGATCAAGACTACCGTTCGTACAAATAGCATTAACACAAGTTTACTATAATTACCCGAATGAAATTCGTGTTATAATATCGACAAGATCATGATACAGGTCTCAGTGAAGGCATCTACATGCTGAGATAATCTAAGGAAAGATAAACTGGGTAGTTTATACCCACGATCTGCGTTTCAGTCGGATAGAGGTTTTATTAAAAAGAAATGAAACAGAGTTTGTACTTCCATGAAAACGTTTTATTCAAGAATCTTTACCCGAGAATAAGGTTTTCCTTTTCAAATGAATCGGATCTAAGCAGTAGACTAGTTCAGAGCTCAATCTCCCTTAGTAGGGTCTTAAATCATAATGCTTTTTTTTTTAAATGACAGATGTCTATGGAATTTGGGCAATCCGATTCACGGGTAAGGACATTCATTTAAATTGACGCAGTTTACAGAGTTTAAAATATAGGGCATTCCAATTTAAATTTTATAGAGATCGAAATGATATTCGAAAGTCAAATAACAATCCAATACAAATAAAAGGGCATCCCACGCTATCATAACAATACGAATCAAAGGTTTTATAAAAGTTCCAATTAAAATCGCTGAACCTGGAATCTCAACATGAAGAAGGTAAATGCAGATTTTTAAAGGAAAATTTTAAATCAACTTAAATGCAGGGATCTCAGATAAATATAAATCAAGGTTCTGAATTTTAAATTTATGCAGAGATCTAAATTCTATTTCAGAATACAGTTGAGTAACGGCTGTCAATTAGGAGCCTGCATTCTTAGTCATATTCAAAAGTCACTATTCCACTTCATAGGAAAAATGAATAATTATTAAATAATCAATGAAATACTGAATCAACATTGAACTTGTTTTGACCATCAACTCTGGAATTGAGTTGCAGTAGTGGGTGATTCAGCTACTCCAGTGAAATCCAACTTGACGAAGATACCGACAACCCCTCGGTTGTCCACCCTACCATATCGGGGTTAATCTTCTTCACCTCGAACCCCCGAGCTAATGGGGTCATAAGAACACACAAGCTAGCCTCCTGAAAGGATCTCCCAATCCCCGTTCTGGCTAATCCCAACTCCAAGGATCATAACATAATCTGAGATTATGATGCCCATCTAGAATTAGGGAGCAAGAGATGTCCTTCTCTCCTTCTCCTCCCTCATTATATAGCAAAATTCCTGTGTGGCATGTGTCTGTCCATGCGCATACTTAATTTAATTTAATATTTTAATCTCAATTACATGTGTCTCAATGTCTTTAATGTGCACCTAATTCCCTAAATCAGTGGGAGTTAGGTGTAGGAGAGTTCTACTCCTCTTTTGTTTCTCAAGTAGTTTACTAAATGCCTTTTTCGTAAAATTGTTGTTTTTATTTAATTAATAAAATTTATAAAAGAAATTTGTTTCTTTGATTAAATAACATCTAATATATATATAAAGATTTAGAAGATTAGTAATGATTTATATAAATACTCTCTTTAGTTCTTTTATTCTTTACTAGAATATTCTCATTTGAAGTTAACTCCTATTAGTGTTCAACTTTGAAAGAACTTCTATAGGAACTTCTAGTTTAGCTTTTATTTTATTCTTTGTAATAAAATAGATAAATAAAATAGTTTAGACTAAACTAATTGTTTTGTTTTGTTTTTCTTTTTCACTTCTGTTTTTCTTCTTTTCTTTTAACAATAAAATAATGAATATTATTTTCTAGTATTTATCTTTTATTTTAAAGTCACTTGAATTTATTTTTGATGAGTTTTCAATTTCTTTATTTTAAATAACAATTATCTTTCTCTTGTCTAGGTGCCTCTTCGGCGACCCCTTCCGACAGTTTCATTTCTTCCTTTTTATGGGGAGTACTGTGTAGCGACCGGGAATTGTTACCACAATCTCTCAACTACGCTCCTTAGAGACTAAGGGATGTTGAGGGATAAGGCTCTCCTCATTGCGCGCCCGTCAACTCATCATACGCGACCAAATCATTATGGCCTTGCCAGTACGGCATACGCTTCCCCAGGTGAGCTTAAACGGCTTCACCCGTGCATGGATTGCTAATTCAGGGTCGAAAGTCAGTCGTCATACCCCTATGTGTTCTTTCTATTCTTACGACCCCTATAATTCCATTGTGGGTCAGTCAGTAAATCGTCTTACCTGCCACTGCACACACTCAAATGCATATTAGTAGCACTGCACTATAAAACATTTGTATCATTCTTTTCATTATCTCAGTTAGTCACGTCTACTAAACATTCATCATTTTAACATTATATCTCTGTCAATCAAGCATACATCATTTTCATTTCAAGTAATTTCAACCTTCATCATTTTTCATTTTCTTAGTCAGTCGAGTATATTCATCAATTATCATTTATCTAACCATTTTCATTTCACATATAAAATTTAAAGCAATCATTCATGGTCTAAGTTTTTATAATTCCAGGTCACTTCAAACAAGTACCCTCAATAGTCAAATCAATCGTAGGTCTAAAAAATAGTCTGATCAATCATAAGTCTAAAATAATCAAATCAATCATAAGTGCTGAGGCGGGCATTACATACACCCCCTCTTATTAAAACTTCATCCTGAAGTTGAGAACAAAAAAGGAAAGTCCCGACGCATCTCAGTTGTGTCCTCCTAGGTTGCAGAACTGGGACTATAGCTATCCCACTGAACCTTGACCTGATCAATCACATGGTGCCTAAGCTGCCATGTTCGGCGGTCCAATATGCATATCAGCTCTGTCGTCACGGCCCCCTCGTCCGTTATCTGTAAGTTACTCATGTCAATGATATGTGTTGAATCAGAAATGTAATGTCTAAGTACTGATATGTGAAAAACATTATGCATCCTATGCAATGATGATGGTAGTACAAGATGGTAGGCAACCGGTCCTATCAGTTCCAATATCTCAAAGGGTCCCATGAGCCTAGGACATAATTTCATCCCTTTCCCAAATCTGATAGTACTCTTTTGCGGCCTCACTCGTAAAAATACTCGATCTCCGACCTGATACTCTCTATCGAGTCTATGCGCATCGGCATAACTCTTCTGTCGATCTTATGCTTCTTTCAATGGTGCACGAATATCTGCCATCTGTTCTTCCATCGCTTGAATCACCTCAGGTCCAAGTAGAGTCCTATCCCCAAGTCTGTCGCAACTCAAGGGTGTTCGACAAGGTCGGCCATACAAAAAATCGAATGGCACCATCTGTATCGAACTCTGATAACTATTGTTATATGTGAACTCTACTAGAGGTAGGAACTCCTCCCATCGGGTCTGCTAATCCATCACATACATCCTCATCACATCCTCCTATATCTGGTTCACTCTCTTAGTTTTCCCATCAGTCTCTGGATGGTATGTAGTGTTGAAGTTGAGTCATGTTCCCATAGCTTCCTAGATGCTCGTCCAAAATCTACCAGTGAATACAGATCCCCGATCAGATATTATCTTCCTCAGCACTCCGTGTAGTCGTACAATCTCATCAATGAACACTCTAGCAACCTTTGGGGCATGATAAGTGTTCTTGATGGGTATAAAATGTGCACTCTTCATGAGAGGGTCTACTATCACAAAGATGGTATCACGTCTCTTGCGGGTTAGCGGCAATCCCACAATAATGTCCATGGAGGTGATCTCCCACTTTAACTCAGGAATGGCATGAAGCTGAAGTAGTCTAGTGCGGTGCCTATGTTCAGCTTTGACTAGCTGACACTCCATGCATTTGGTGACAAATTTGACCACATCTCTCTTCATGCCATGCCAAAAGAATAAAGGATAAAGGTCTGCATACATCTTTTTCACGCCAGGATGTGCTCTATAAACAACTCGTTGAGCTTCTTCTAGGACCAAGTTCCTGAGCTCATTGTTCTCTGGCACATAAATATGCTTGTTGTATCTCAACAACCCATCATTTTCCAATGAATAACCCTTATACTAGGGTCGTTCCATTTGTTCCTATTCGATATCGGCCTTTACCTCATTGTACCACTTGTCTTCTCATTGTACCCCAAGCACCTTTTCTCTTAGGTTGGTCTCCATTGGAATCACTGAGATTATGCGAGGTCTACGACTAAGTGAATCTGCTACCTTGTTCAGGGTCCCCTTCACATAGGTAATGTCAAAGTCATACTCACTCAAATGTTCTGACCATCTCCTTTGTCTAGCATTTATATCACTCTGAGTAAATATATACTGCAATCCATGGTGATCCGTCTTAAGTTCAAACTTCCTACCTACTAGGTAGTGTCGCCATAAGTGTAAAACATGCAATACTGTAGTAAGTTCCATGTTGTGTGTCACATAGTTTTAATCATGTGGTCGGAGTCTCCGAGAGGAGTAGGCATTCACTCCGCCTCCCTGCATTAGTACACATTTGACTCCATCCTTGGATGTATTAGTGCATACCAAGAAATATTCCTCCATGTCCGACACTTTCAGAACTGGTGCCATTGTCAATAGCTCCTTCAGTTTTTCAAATGCCTTGGCACATTTATCCGTTCAAATAAACGGCCTATCCTTCTTCTGCAACTCAGTGATCGATCCTGCAATCCTCGAGAACCCTTTGAAAAACCTTCTGTAATATCCCGAAGTCCCATGAAACTTCTCACTTCATGTATGTTTGTCGGCAATGGCCATTCCCAAATGGCCTCAATCTTGGCAGGATCTACTGCTATACCGTTGCCAGAAATAATATGTCCCAAATAGCGTATTTCCTTCTAGAAGAAGGAGCATTTCAACAACTTCCCATAAAGTTGGTTTTCTCTAAGACACTGTAAAACTAATCGGATGCGCTCTTCATGTTCCTCTGGTGTCTTGGAGTAGCTAAGAATGTCATCGAGGAATACATGCATGAACTTGTCGAGATATTGGCGGAACACGCCGTTCATCAAGTTCATGAAGACACTAGGTGCATTGGTCAACCCAAAAGGTACCATTGCAAACTCGTAGTGTCCAAACCGTGTTTTAAAAGAAGTCTTCCGAATATCACTTCTGTGATTCTCAACTGATGGTAAGCTAATCATAAATCAATCTTTGAAAATATTGTGGCTCCTTTCATTTGATCGAACAAGTCATCGATCCTAGGCAAAGGATACTGATTCCTCATAGTGGCCTTGTTCAACTAGCGGTAGTCAATGTAGAGTCGCCACGACCCATCTTTCTTCTTAACAAAGAGCACTAATGCTCCCCACGGGGAGACGCTTGGTCTAATCATCCCTAGATCCAAGAGCTCTTGTAACTGCATCTGTAGTTCCATTAGTTCTGGCACAGACATTCTGTATGGAGCTCTAGCGATCATTTCTGTCCCTGGATTTAGTTCTATGGTAAAGTCTAGCTCTCTTTGAGGTGGTAGTCTGGGTAAGGCTTCAGGAAATACATCCATGTATTCCGCAAATAAAGGATGGTCGGAGATATTGGCTTTGTCCTTGTCTTTATTCATTGCTATTACCGCATAGAGATTACATCCTTTCCGCAGGCTTCTCTTCAGCTGTAAAGCGGAAATCATCTATAACGATACCTTGTTTTTCATTCCCCTTAGGACTTTCTTATGACCTTCATCGTCATAAAAAGTCAGTTCCTTGCTACGACAGTCTAAGATGGCAGCATGGGTTTCTAACTAATCCATGCCTAGGATTAGGTCATAAGCTCTGAGGGTGGTCGCATAGAAAAAAGTTCTAGTGCGACATACTCCAATGTCTAACTCACAATCTTCTAGTTTTAGTCCCACACTCTGGGTATTTCTGGATGCCATTTCGACTAAGTCAAAATTGTCTTCTGCACATGCCATCATCTTGCTTCGTTCTAATGCAGAATAAGAAATAAATCTTTTAGTAGTACCAGGGTCAATAAGTAAAGAGAATTGCATACCATTAAGTGTGCCAGTCGTTTCTAGTACAATAGACTGATGTTCCGCTTAACAATTGTTGAACGCCACATGTATATGATGTGCTCGACCAAGATCTGCAACAGTAGTCTGAGGTGGCCTCTGTCCCTGTCTCGGTCCTGTCTGCTGCTGAGGACAGTCAATTTGAAAGTGCAGACCTTCGCAAACCCAACATCCTTCCTTTGGTCCTCTTCCTGATCTTCCAGTGGGTGCGTTATTGCCACGTGGTCCTGACTGTGCTGGTTTCCCAAATGTTCTGGTGTTGTCCCTTTTGGGTGGTGGCTTGTACGACATTCTATTGTTTCTAACTCGTTTTCCATGCATAGGTCCTCTGATGTTATTTTTACTGACCAAAATTTACTCTCGGCAGTTCAGAAGGTGGTACTGCCCGAGTCTGAATGGGGAAGTTTTGCCTAGATTGATTTATGTTTGCCAGTTCTTCCTCAGCTATCAAAGCCTTTTGTACCGCATCATGCAATGTAGGTGGAGTAAGAATCCCAACCTTGTCTCTAATGTTGTCGTTCAGTCCATAAATGTATTTGTTCACTTTCATCTTTTCTGTCGAGATGTGAGGTGCATACCTCAGAAGTTCCATGAACCTGATGTCATACTCCTGCACTGTTCTTCCTCCCTATCGAACGGCATTAAACTCATTGAGCTTCCTCTCAACGAACTCTTCAGACATGTAGTGTTTGTGAAACTATTCTTCAAATAGTTCCCATGACACTTCGTTGGCCTTGACTCCCAACTCCGGTTTCAAGGTTTTCCACCAAAGTAGGGCTTCCCCTTTCAGCTGCAAAGTGGCCATGTGTACCTTTAGGTTTGAGGTGTAGTCCCTCAAGGTGAAGCACACCGCCATATTATCTAATGAAGCTTCTGCCGTGGCTCCTTCAGTCGAACCCCAAAATTCTAGAAATCTTACTTTTTCCAGTTCTCTATGAATGTTGGCAGGCAGTGGGTTTTGCGGTTCAACTGCAGGCACTATGGGTCGGTCTTCCATGCAGTCCAGTCGGGTCAATAGTGCTTCCGACATTCTTCGGAATTTCCTCATCATGTTCATGACTTCACCGACGGGAAAATTAACCGTCTCTTCGGCTCTAGGTGGAGTAGCTACTGGAGGGGTTGGAGTACATGCTTCCCTTGCTCATCCCCTACCAGTCCTACCTCGGTGAGTCTGACGGTCCATGGAAAAGTCTGTTTCATCAAGTAAGTAAAGTTTTTGTTAACTAAACAATTTGTCAAGTGTTGCGGAAATGTTTCGGTCTGAACTAGGTTCGACCGTGCTCTAATATCAAATCTAAGACCTGTCAAGGTGAGCTTTTTTTTTTTTTTTGCAAGACATAACTCCCAAGACGCTTCACTATTACAAAAGTAATCTATGACTCCTATGTATCACAATGGCTTCAAGGAGTAGTTAACGTATCTCTCAACAAGTTGGCAAATCTCCAACCTATTATTTTAAGGATCAACAAATATACATAATACTTAATATGTCCTAAATTAAGGTGATATGAGATTCCCTAGGTAATAAATAAAACTTTGATTCTCCTCATACATATTCTAATTAATAAAGGGACCTTCTTAGCGTTTCTAAGATGAGTACTATGATGTTCACTAAGTAATACAAGATATTCCTAATATTTTCACATGATAATATGAGATTATAAATAATCAAGACATTATTAATTCAATAAAATACATAAGACATTCTCATTGTTTCCACAAGATAATATGAGATTCTAATAAATAAGATTTTATTTAAAATTAATACAATAATAAGTAAAAGGCATTTCCAATATTTTCATGAGACAATATGAGCATACTTAAAATAAAGGCATTGTTTTTAGAATAATACAAACCTCCAGCAATGGTAAGTGTCTCTGTCACATTACAATAAATATAAGATTATAATAAAAGACATTTCATAATCCATACCTATTCCTAACGAAGAAGGATGTTCATAATAATTTAAAGAAAATAAGAGATTGTAATAATTGGATATTATTTAAAATTTATACAATAATAAATAATGAGCATTTTCAATAATTTCTAGGAGTTAATATGAGATTCCCGTTTCAAAAGACATTACATAAAATTTCCATTAATTTAAGGTCAATAAGAATTTCACCCTGGGCTTATGGTAATATACACAAATAATAATTTAGCATTTAAATTTTGAAAGACGCCTTCAGCAATTGAATAGAACACACAGTCCTTAAGGATCATTCACAAATTGGACTATGATTCTGGCAGAAAACAACGATCAAGAACTGGAATAAATTTAAGAGGTTTAAATGGATCAAGTGCTAAATACAAAGTTAAATCTGGAAAATCCAGCCAATTTCAAAAAGTTATAATCTTAGAGTTCGTGGGTAAACAACTACATATTATCTACAATCTGGTAGGCACTATTCCGCTTGGGCTACAAAATTCAAAAAGAAATATTAACATATATAGACAATTGAAGGGTAAGTACACAAAAACTCTACAATTGGATTAATTCATAAATAAGTTGAAAGGTATCCATATATATATATATATATATATATATATATTTTGCAAATAAAGTATTCACAACATTCGTAAATGTAATTCAGTGACATATGAATAATTAAACGAATATATGTCTATATTGCAAATGAAAGTGTTTTACCATAATCCCAACTCGGCAACTCATAAAAGTTCGTCTAGCTGGGCATTTGACACCTAGTTTCGTTGGACTGGTAACATTTATGCAAGTGGTAATTTACACAAAATGGTGAAAACAAGCATAATATAATGCTGGTAAAGTTACGAACTTACAATGGAAATAAAACAAGATTTACTTTTACCCCAACCTGACAGTATTACATAAAAGCCACATTCATTTATATGAGCAAAGATCATCCCAGAAAGGGATTGAGGGAGTGGTTTCAGGGGAATTTAGAAGTAATGGAACATTAATGCTAAAATAGAGGGGTTTAAACCGAGTACAAGCTCAGTGGTACCGAGCAGATCTGAGAAGTGAGCTTAGAGGCATTTCTCAAGTCAACTTAATTGATCCATAAAACACGATTACCAAAACTAGAAACACAATTTCAAAATCAATGAACACAAGATGTTTGAAAGTCGGGGATCTGCAAATTACATTATAAAATAAGGAAATACACTTTCGAATATAAGAAACACAGTGAGTTTGAGAGTCAAAATCTTCAAATTCGCGTTTAAGAATGCCCAGAAACACATAAATTAATCGGATCACTGTGTAAGATCGAAAGCTATAAATCGATTTCTAAAGGAAGGCAGGCAAGTGAGATCTAGAGTTTGAATATCCCTATTCTAGTGAAGGAAGAATTTATAAAAAGAAGAATGTGAGATCAATATTGCAATCCATACAAATAGCATTAACACAAGTTTAGTATAATTACCCGAATGAAATCCGTGTTATAATATCGACAAGATCATGATATAGGTCTCATTGATGGCATCTACATGCTGAGATAATCTAAGGAAAGATAGACTGGGAAGTTTATACCCATGATCTGCGTTTCAGTCGGACAGAGGTTTTATTAAGAAAAAATGAAACAGAGTTTGTACTTCCATGAAAACGTTTTATTCAGGAATCTTTACCCAAGACTAAGGTTTTCCCTTTTAAATGAATCAGATCTAAGCGGTAGACTAGTTCAGAGCTCAATCTCCCTTAGTAGGGTCTTAAATCATAATCCTTTTTTTTAAAATGATGGAGGTCTATGGAATTTGGGCAATCTGATTCACGGGTAAGGACATTTGTTTAAATTGACGCAGTTTACAGAGTTTAAAATACAGGGCGTTACAATTTAAATTTACAGGGATCGAAATGATATTCAAAAGTCAAATAACAATCCAATACAAATAAAAGGGCATCCCACGCTATCATAACAATACGAATCAGATATTTTATAAAAGTTCCAATTAAAATCTCAATGCGGAACCTAGAATCTCAACATGAAGTGGGTAAATGCAAATTTTTAAAGGACAATTTTAAATCAACTTAAATGCAGGGATCTCGGATAAATAGAAATCAAGGTTCCAAATTTTAAATTTATGCAGAGATCTAAATTCTATTTCAGAATACAGTTGTGTAACAGCTGTCAATTAGGAGCCTGCATTCTAAGTCATATTCAGAAATCACTATTCCACTTCATAGGCAAAACGAATAATTATTAAATAATCCATGAAATACTGAATCAACATTGAACCTATTTTGACGGTTGAGTCTGGAATTGAGTTATAGTAGTGGGTGATTCAACTACTATGGTGAGATCCAACTTGACGAAGATACCGACAGCCCCTCGGTTGTCCACCCCACCGTATCGGGGTTAATCTTCTTCACCCCGAACCCTTGAGCTAATGGGGTCCTAAGAACACATAAGCTAGCGTCCCAAAAGGATATCCCAATCCCCGTTTCGGCTAATCCCAACTCCAAGGATCATAACATAATCCGAGATTTCGATGCCCATCCAGCATTAGGGAGCAAGAGATGTCCTTCTCTCCTTCTCCTCCATCATTATATAGAAAAAGTCTTGTGTGGAATGTGTCTGTCCATGCACATATTTAATTCCCTAAATTAGTGGGAGTTAGGTGTAGGAGAGTTCTACTCCTCTTTTGTTTCTCAAATAGTTTACTAAATGCCTTTTTAGTAAAATTGTTGTTTTTATTTAATTAATAAAATTTATAAAAGAAGTTTGTTTCTTTTATTAAATAACATCTAATATATATATATATATATATATTAAAAAGATTTAGAAGATTAATAATGATTTATATAAATATTCTCTTTAGTTCTTTTATTCTTTACTAGAATATTCTCATTTAAGTTAACTCCTATTAGTGTTCAACTCTGAAAGAACTTCTATAGGAACTTCTAGTTTAGATTTTATTTTATTCTTTCCAATAAAATAGATAAATAAAATAGTTTAGACTAAACTAATTGTTTTGTTTTGTTTTCTTTTTCACTTCTGTTTTTCTTCTTTTCTTTTAACAATAAAAGAATGAATATTATTTTCTGGTATTTATCTTTTAATTTAAAGTCACCTGAATTTATTTTTGATGATTTTTCAATTTCTTTGTTTCAAATAACAATTATCTTTCTCTTGTCCAGGTGCCTCTTCAGCGGGCCCTTCTGATAGTTTCATTTCTTCCTTCTTATGGGGAGTACTGCGTAGCGACTGGGAACTGTTACCGTGATCTGTCAACTATGCTCCTTGGAGACTAAGGGATGTTGAGGGATAAGGCTCTCCTCATTGCGCGCCCCTCAACTCATCGTACGCGACCAAATCATTATGGCCTTGCCTGTACGGCATATGCTTCCCTGGGTGAGCTGAAACTGCTTCACTCGTGCATGGATTGCTAATTCATGGTTGATAGTCAGTCGTCGTACACCTAAGTGTTCTTTCAGTTCTTACGACCCTTATAATTCCATTGTGGGTTTGTCGATAAATCGTCTTACCTGCCACTGCACACACTCAAACGGATATTAGTAGCGCTGCACTATAAAACATTTGTATCATTCTTTTCAGTATCTCAGTCAGTCAAGTCTACTAAACATTCATCATTTTAACATTATATCTCTGTCAATCAAGCATACCTCATTTTCATTTCAAGTACTTTCAACCTTCATCATTTTTCATTCTAAAGCATTTTCATCATTTTTCATTTTCTCAGTTAGTCGAGTATATTCATCAATTATCATTTATCTAACCATTTTCATTTCACATATAAAATTTAAAGCAATCATTCATGTTCTAAGTTTTTATAATTCCAGGTCACTGCAAACCAGTGCCCTCAATAATCAAATCAATCGTAGGTCTCAAAAATAGTTTGATCAATCATAAGTCTAAAATAATCAAATCAATCATCAGTGCTGAGGCAGGCATTACAAACGCCCATTTAAGAGTGTTGAGAATAAGCTCTGAATAACACTATGGGTTACTTTACTTAAAAGGTGTTGAGTTGAGAAGACTCTGAATAGCACCATCAGTGATCATACCTATTTAAATTAACTATTTGAATCATTACTCATCTCTCATCAAGGACTAAAGACACTGCCACGAATACGAGGTAATCCAACATGAAAGGGGATCTAGGGATACCTATCTTAGTCGACCAACCAAACCACCAAAGGCCTTGTTAAATAATTTACATTATTTAAATGAAGCATCAAAGATATAATGCTATATAAATACATTAAATACATTGGTTAATGAAAGTGATAAATATAAAAGAGTCTCACATATGTACAAGAGTAATATGTGTGCATACCTAGATATATATAAAGATAATATATATATATATATATATATAAGAAGCTATAAGAAGAATAAATGGCACATAAATTAAATAAAGTAAAGTCTATATAAATGGATTATACATATACATATATTATTCTTATAAATTAAATAAATGAAATTTAAACTTTCCAATAATCAATTCAAAAAGAAACAATTTAAAAGTTCTAGATAACAAAAGTTTATAATTAAAATAGACCTTTTAATTATATTAAATAATTCAAATGAGGAGTTGAATTCAAGATAACATTAAAAATAATAATATCAACTCAACTTCCCATTCCAAATATTTCCTATAAATACAAGGATAATTTCCAAAGAGAGGGATGGATGTTATTATCATCTTTTATGGTAGCAAGAGAGAAATTGTCCCAAATCCTGTAAGAGGGAGATACCAAGATTGATTACAATCAGCTTTCTGCTTTAGGTTCTCCAGATTCTCTTGCATGTTGGAACCAGCTTGGGGGGATCTGATTTAGAACCAGGAACGGTTCTGAGTCAAGGTTGGGAGGAACGTGGCAGTTCTTAGGTTATCCAGTTACTATTCTATATGTCAGAAACATAATATTTCCTATTAACTTGTGTTTGAAGTGTACAAGGTTACAGAGCTAATTCAGACTACACAACTTTAGGTAAGAGGTTTACCCTCTGCTGTATATTATATTTTTTTTCTATCCTCAAATAGGTTTACATGATGAATTGTATAAATAATAAATATTTCCATTGAAAGCTGTAAATTTTTCCTGGATGAACTTTATTTAAGAATTAAATTTGTTGGTCCATTGACATAAATTTTTAGTCATGGTACCTGGGTTATACTTAGGAAATTTTTATAAATAACTTAGCTCTTGAAAGCTTTATTTAAAATTGTTTATGATAGTTTTAGGATATATATTTTCTTCTCTTTTCTTTTATATAAACCTAGAAATTTAATTCATCATACCTACTTGAAATTTTCAAAACCCCAAACTCTGCTCTTACCCCTAATTTTAAAATACTATAAACATTATGTACAAGATCTTAAAAATGCAGGAATCATAGAGATTTACACAACAACATTTAAATTTATTTAAAAAAATCAACCTTCAAATATTTAGAGCTAAATCGATTTATGCCAAGGATCACTCTAGCAAAGTAAAACTTGTGCTAGAGCTCAGTTTCATAAAACTAGTTTAATAAAACACAGAGTACCCTAGGTTTTTAAGCATAATTAATTAAATTCAGATTTTTTTTAACCATTTCCCTTTACCAAACAGGAAAAACACGCTAAACAAAATTTACACATCTTACCCTGAGTCTAACCAGGCCCTGGCAAGCATGGAGCGATTCGCTACCATAGTAATACTCAATATTTAATCATTTAAGAAGACAGATGCGATTTTACAAATTAAACCACTAACCGAATTAAGCATTAACATAGATCACGATAAGTATTATAAGTACAATAGGCATCACCTTAAACCTTAGAAGAGTATTCTTATAGTCATAAAACATGTAAATATGTACCCAACTAAACTCATAGATTAACCAAAACAGAATAACAATTTGAGGCACACGATTTTCCTTTTCCTCAACATTTAAATCCTACCAAACTCAAAACTCGGGATCGAATCCCTTGAGTTACATTCTAGCCTTTTTTTGGAAGGAGTGTCCACACCACAGCATAGCTCTACCCATCTCGATACTTAAACCTTAAAATCAATAACAATAAAGACACATAAGACATAACTAGGGCTTTGAAGAACCACTGTAGAAGACCCTTCCTTTCTTTAATAAACACTCTCTTTCCTACAGTAAATTAAAATCATTCACCCATAGAGCCATTACCGGCAAATCCAACGTAGTGCATCCCTATTTTATTAAAATACAT
The DNA here is from genome assembly GCA_027924585.1 of Larix kaempferi. NCBI lineage: Eukaryota > Viridiplantae > Streptophyta > Pinopsida > Pinales > Pinaceae > Larix > Larix kaempferi. Next base: position 14,211,405 of record BSBM01000072.1, on the reverse strand, counting down.
TTTAAACAGATAAGTGCCCATAATTTAAAACCATGCAAAATCCTTAAGCAACAAATAACAAAACTTAGACCTTCCAGAAGCGATATCAATATCAGGGCTTTGCCTAGTATACTAAGTTTCAAAAGTAAAAACGTAAACTACAGAATAGAACCATCGTAGACATAAAACCTTTAAGCAAATAGGGAAAGAATAAATTACCAATCTATTTACTCTAACGGGGTTAGCTATAGGAAAGAGCAGGGCACCTGAAAACTTTAAAACACAACAGTAATAAACTCAACAAATTTCTTCATCATTGCAACCAACTAAAACCATAAAGTGAGTACTAAGCACGATGGTATAAACTTGCACTTCCAGAAATATGATTAAGTGTTTTACAGGCTCAATAGATTTTCAAACCAGGTCATTTTAGTTTACAAACTCCTCAAAACACTTACAGGCCCAAAAACATAAAAGAAAACCCTATGAAAATCCTAAACACAGTATCTTTGTAAGCATTCTTACTTTTAACTTATAAAGCGAATCCAAGAGGCTGCCAACAATGCCTTGTAACTCCAAATGGTAAGACATTAACAACAAACAACACTCCCCCCATCCTTTTTAAAAGAATGCAGACCAACCATCATGGGAGAAGAGCACCTAGAGTTGGGATTACCCGAGTTTTTGTGCTTGAAGTTCCTCCTCCCACTGGTTGCAAACCCAAGCTCCATGCTAAATCATCTTGGCACATAACAAGTGAAGGGTTTTTTAAAATGAAACAATGAAATGAAAAAAAAATAGAGATACAAGCAACAGTGGAGAAGCACATACCTTTGGGGCTACTATGTAAATGCTAGAACCCTATCAACGCAACCAATACACAACCCATGGCATTGCCAAAGACCACTAAATAGTGAGCTCGCTCCCCCTGCCCTAAACAAGCACACAAAGAGGTTTTCGAAACCTGGTAGTTTCCACTTATACCTTAAGCCAACGTGGAGGGTAACCATGAGGCCTTCAAATAGTCCTCGTAATGATCCAACTACCTCCACTAGTATTTAGATAGAAGACCCACTCCCTATAGTCGTAGTTTCTCCCTTGTTATGGTTATGTATTCCTTTATGAATACTTAAACCTTGGTTTTCAAGAATTCCAACTTTTGTTCTTGGTTAAGTCACTTCCTTTAGAGTTTAGACTTAGCATAGGGTTGGTTCTTAAACACCTACAAAACAAACAGATTCTCCATGTTTTAGTTCATAAATGAACTAAGTAAGCCCAATTCCAAAGAGTCCTTCACACCCTCTCATTTAAAAGACATTATCAAACCACTCTTTTCACATTAGAAGTTAAGTAAAATCAACCACAGCTTTTAGCTTAAACACGACTAAGCTACATGTTAAATCAAACGTCCATTATAAACTAGTATGAAAAATTTAGACAGAGAAGAGAAATAAACACCTATACAAGACACAAGAAACATCATCACATAAATAAACGACATAAATATCACAGTAAGAAAATAAGTTGCTATGCATTAATCGACCGAAGGGAATCCAGATCAAGAATACAAGTATTTTTCGTAATAAGTTTACATAGTGCTGAAATTAATTTTAAATGAACCTTAGATCTTAGTGATTTATTAACCCATTATTATTATTATTTTTTTTTCGGATTTAAGGGACATTACAAGTGGTATCAGAGCCCAATTTTGAACACTTAGGGACCTTCTGGGATTGCTACTAAACATCCATTGCAGAAAAGTATTTTCAAAACCTTACTTATGATTTTATAAAACCAACAGAATGTTGTTGGTTTTTACTAACTGATTGAACTCTACATATATAAGAGCAATCAGAATCATGAACACAGAGATGAACATCAGCCGACATGAAAACTTGGATTTACCTTCTCGAGAAGAGGAGCCAGGGGTGGAATTAAAAGTCAGTATCAGGACAACCAAGCCATCTGAACTAATACAGAGCCAAGCGACAACACCACGGCCCGGGGAATCACAAACGGGCCAGTACGATGTACGGTCTATAGAGTATATAAATACAAGAAGTCTTCAGCACTAAATTACCTTATCGAAAATTCTTTCTCTTATTAACATGCATCAACTAAACTAGTATATCATTAAATGTTGTTTTATATGCTATAATCAAGAAAGTAGAAAGGATTACATAGGACATAAAATATGTTTAAAAACCCTATGTCCTATGACAAAATTCGGTTCTATTTAAAAATGATAGGGTTTAAATCCTTAAGAATAAATATTGACATGTTGACCTCTTGTATGATCGTGAGGTCATGAACTATGCATGCATAAATGTAGTAATTATATTCAAAACATAAATTTATTGACAAAACATCAAAGAACCATGAGTGTGAGTACCTCACAATTATAAAGTGCATCTATAAAAATAGTATGATAGAAGTGACTATACTTAAGGAAGCATGGCGTAAGTCGATTACAAGGAATGTTTTAAATTTAGAATAAAATTCATGATTACTAATGGCATGAAAATGGTTCCAAGAAACTTAGCAAGATTAGTTAGATGAAATGTAGGTACTTTGGTCATTAATAATTAAAACGATGCTCGAGTTTAGTATCACATGTGGTGCATCATAAAACATAAGTACTAAAGAAGCATAAAATGAGATTCGAAGACTCTATTTGTGGTAATTATATTTTTGAAAATGTCCGCTTAGATAAAGTATGTAATATTTGGGTAAGGATAGAAATATTTTACTTTCTTGTATGAGTATAAAGTTAGAGCATGAAATTATCTTCTGTTATAAATGGCTATAGGGATTTAACCATTTAAGAACATTTGATTTAATGAAAAGAAACATAATGAAGTATAAATAAAAATACTATAAACAAACATGACTACCTGAGAAGGGTTTACAAACCCTGAACAGATACACTCATGCTATTTTGCAACTTGTAAAATTATGTTATAAGGTTAAACATGCATTGAAATCCATGAAAAGATATTATTGAACATTGTTGTGTTTAACATGTCTGTAAAGAGGAAATAAAGCTAGTAGTAGTACTAAAAAGGTACAATATGCATTATGACAGTTCAAAGTTTATGAAGGATGCATACAAACCTAGTGTGCCTAGGCCTGCCAGAAAAGAATTAATGCATTAGAATCATGCATAAGAATATTTGGTTGGAATGAGATTTTTTTTATTTAAGATCAATATAGAGAATTGTTATATTTTATGTTTTCATTATGATGAACAAAGATTAGGATACAAATAAATTCTGGCAAGAGATTGGAAGTAAAGCATGTAGGTGCATGCAGGTACAAGAGACTCCACCAAGCATTGTGAATGAAAGGTAATACATGAGGTATTTTCTAAAAATAATGGTATGACTATTTAAAACATGTAGCACAATGTTGATTTACAATTAGACTAATGATAGTCAATTACAAGAAACAAGGTGATCCTATTATGAGAAGTGTTAAGTGAAATTAATGGAATATGTATAGCAATTGACTTAAGAAATTAAGAATGGTTGTGTTAACACCCAAAACATACCTCTGGGTTGTGGAGAGGTAGAATCGGGGTAACGACTAACCACTTTAGCTTGTGCTACTGACCCAGCACAAACTGAGAGGGCTATCTCAATGGCGATATGAGACTGAAAACATAAACAAGCACAAACATACAACCTCTCTTCACAATCAAGATATACATTCAAATCATACACAAAAGGTCAGATTTCTGACGGTACATAATTATTCAAAGTTTTGGTGGGACAATCGAGAACATAAACCTTGGGTGATGGAGTCAGGATACAATATGAAGATTAGATAGCAATTCCGTAGTACAGACTATTAAAACAGAGGCAAGGTAGCCACCCTCTTGCCGTTGTAATGCTACTTTCTGGTGGTAAAAGAAGAAAGTAAGAACAAACCATTGATATGAGCATCTAGCAAAGATGAATTCGATATCAACTTTAGTAGCAATATTGAGTGAACACCTGATATAATAACTAGAGCTTGTCTCCAAGAATTCTAAGCTATTATACACCGATATTAGATATGAAAGGGAAAACATAATGTAAATGCATAACAGGAAGTACGAGCACATAAAGAAGAGAGAAAAGATAGACTACAAGTAAAAGCGACACATGAATTCCTGCAAAATGGTCTGCATAGGCACTGCATATTATATTAATGGAAAATATTCAAGATAGAGTTCTACCCTAGGCCTTAGCCGAATGATTTTCCAACCCTTAGTTCTTCTATTACAATGCTTTTATAGGCTCCCGACCTAGAATTGGTCCTTAGGAAATAAACAAAATTATGCTACCACCTTGACAGCCCCAAAATTCGGGAATATTATATACGTGTCAAGTTCAAAACAGACTAATTAAGACGGGAAACAGAAATCCCATTTGCAGGGAGCCACCCTACTCCCGAGTCTTCAATTGGACCTGAGGGTCAAAGAAGTCTTCCACATTCAAAGAGTTGTCCACTTGCGACTCTTCTGTTGGAGGGGGAGGTGTCGCCTCCTCAGTGGAGATTACAAAATCATGGACAATCTCCATGTCTTGATGGATGTCTTACTCCTCTTCCGAGGTCTGCTCCTTTCTCCGGTGTCAGACCTTTTTAGACACTTGTCGCCCTTCGGGCTCTTCATCTTCACTAGCGGTGCTAGATTCCACGTGGTCGAACACCATAAGAGAGGAGGGAGTGTGTTCTTCTTCCACATCAGACCATGCTTGTCGGGCATAAAAACCACTCCAGATTCCTGCTCCTTCTCCATGACCGGTCTCTAACTGAAAAATATCCGACCTTCTAGGTGTACCACCTATTCCATACGCTTCTCTCGAATAGGGGATGCCAGGACCATATCCATAACTACCGTGATGATAACAGCAACTGCGTGTGGTCACACTTTCCATGATGACCTGATTGAACCTCCCAGTCGAGCAACAATGATGCCTGAGGCTCGAGCTAATGTGAAACATGCTTGGCAAGGATCTCCAGATAGACAGAGAATTATGTGACGGTGTTGAGGTGGCCTCCATCATATTTGAAATCATTTTGGTGGCAGTAGAGATGCCTTTGATCCGCCTATCCACCTGATCTTATCTATACCATGAGTCTTATCCTCATTTTTATCTTGACCGCCAAATGGTGCGGGTCACATCATGCCCGCAGCTTTTAGGCCAGCTGATAGCCTGCACAAGTAGTTTATTCTCTTCCCTACACTTTATCACATGCTGCTTTGTCTCTTCTATCTCCATCGTATCTACTAAATGGGATGTTGACATCTCTAGACCTTTTTATAGCCTCAGGATCCCCTACATTGAGAGAATCTCTGGAATACCAGTGAGGACCATGGTTGTGGCTCTTTCTGAGTCGACTTTCAAGAGAAATTTTATGGCACCAGGCGACACTGATTTCTTTGGGGAAAACTCTCGGACTTGGGTATTTGGGACGCAGAAACTCCATGTGAACTTCTAACGGCTGAGGAAATCATCATGAAAATAGCCTCAGACTTTTAGGGATTCATAATGGCTTTCTAGGGTTCAGAATAAGTGGACGAACCCCGAGGTACAAGCCTTGGAAAGGGGCAAGAAAATGGTTAATGCAGAAAGGATAGAAAAATGAATGAAACCCTCCATTTTCTCTTAATCTCTAGTACAAGCTACCGAATTCCTGGGTCAAATATCTCGAAACCCCTGTTTCCTAGGGAAAATTTTACCCTGACATTACCAGAAATCAGTTCGCCCTTCATTCTATCACTATAAACAGGCTTATGTTTGCAAAGAACTGTGGTTATGGGGTCCTACCTGTCACTGAAATCCGTGAGAATGAATCTTTCCATCATCTCCTTCGTCTTCCACACGCTTGGAAACTTTCGACCCCGACAGCTCCAAGACACAAATGTCAACCTTCATGTGCGTCTTTATATATATAACCCCTTTTCTTTAAAATTCAGCCTTCTTTGTCGGCTGTCCACCTCTCTCCTCCGTTGATCTCCCATGCACTGATCTTGGTCGTCCAGATCTGATCCCTTTTAGTTGATTTGACAACCCCTTACATCCACCATCATATTTTCCTCTTGCTATGATCTTCACCGTCCATCTATTAGCATCGTACGCCAACAAAGTGGTGTCGCATTATCCTAAACCGGTCTCCATTACCGCCCATCCACCTTGTGACCAACCCTAGTGCTAACACCTGACAAATGGTTTTTCCCATCGCAACCACCATTTATCTCTATCCATCCTGCTACTTCACGACACGATGATCATCAAGGACCGTCAATCCTCTTAGGACAATCTATACTATTCCTTTCATCACATTGCACTTGCACTTCTCCGAACTCCGCCTTTAACATTTCATCTTAAAATATGCACTTTCACCACATGGTGTTATGCTTTACCAATAGCTCATAGTTCAGGGGCAACTCACTATCACTCAACAGAATCGTGCCCCTTCCTCGAGCATACCTCCTCAAATGCATATAGTCTTAGGCAGACACTTTGAAGTCTATGTAAAACCAACATCGCCATTGAGGGAATCCTTTCTCAAAACATGCACTTTCGCCGCATTGTGTTATGATTTGTCGAGCATGTACACAAACAACGAATATAGCCCTTCTCTTTGTCGCAGTTGTAATGCTTTTTCCCTAGGTAAATCTTAAATAAATTCTTATAAATTACGTAAGGGGGTTTTTAATAAATCTATCTAAGAACTATTTAAACGTTTTTATTCACGCAGTTCTATTTCATAACTTCATCTTTCTTTTCGATGGAATGAACCCCATGTTTTCCATGTTTGTGCTTATTAACAAAATCATAAGCAGATGGCCTATTCAAAAACTCATAACCAGTGTGCAACTCCTGAGCCATGAGAACTAGGTGCCTGATAAGGACTGAGTTATGTTCCAAGCCTGACCTTCACTAGCGCAAAATAAAAAATATGTATATTTGGAGGTCCACAAACAATGAAATTCACGACGACAACATGATCTCTTGACTATTGTAAAGACAGAGCCAAAGAATGGTGCAGGCAAAAAGGAAAAACAACAACTAGCACAAAATTCAACTTTAGCCATGAACTTGATTAAGAAATGAAAACCATGGTTAATATGCTCTAAAAGATATAGATTGAATAACATGTTGTATATAGAGATTTAATGATATACCAGCTTTAGGCAAAAAAGTGGTCGAAGCGAATAGTATATGTGATATCATATTTTTCTTCACTTTATATATAATCACCAGGATGTCTATTTTTCCTTGCCTCTATGTCTTGTTCTATTGTGATATGAAAATTTATGGTTTACATGTGTGTGCATGTGTGAGTGTGTGCACGGTTGTGGATACACTTTATATGTGTGGTTACTATTTGTTGATGAGGTGATGTTTATATTCATGGTTGGAAAACTCGTGAGAATGCATAAATTATCACACTAATATTTGCAATATAACACAAAATATGCATATTATGTAATGAAATTAATACTAATTTTTTAAATTGATTAAATCTTGTTGTTTGTAGAAAAACGTTGAAGATGAATTAGATGACCTAGATAATGTTGTCACCAATGTACCAAAGAAATATATTGTCGATAATGATGCAAATGGATCAGATGAAAATGATGATGAATATGATGCTGGGATAGATGAGGATGAGGATGAGGATGATGATGATAATGGTGGTGATGATGATGATGATGGTAGCCATTGATGCTACTATTGAGATTGTGGATGTTTATTGCTTTCTCGATGCTACTAGACACGTATTCTTATTTTTGAGATGATCCTAGTTCATATTAAATTATGGGTCATTTTGATTTGTATGGTGGATTTATGTTGACATATAAACTTTGATTATCCTCAGTCATTTTGACATTTCTAGATATGGATATTAAAAAAGATATTTCTTGTGATATTGGTATCTTCACTATATATATCATTCACTTGTTCTTTTAACCTTAATATGATGATCTGTATGATAGGTTATTGATGTGATGATGTTTTATAATTTCACTTCTTTTGATGAAAGATAATGGTGATGTTATCATTATTATATTGTAAATTTATCTATATTGGAAATTGTTGATGATCTTTTCATGGAAAATTAATATATATGATGATGTTACCATTTTGTATAAAGGTTGTTTGTTTCTGTTAAATTTTCTTCACAAATGCTATGCAATTAATTTCTATAATGGTTCTACAATTAATTTGACTGTTTCATTCTGTTATTTCAAAACTATGAAGTAAATAATATATGAGAACTATTGAAATTAATGAAATAATTAAAATAATTTGATATAATAAATATATTAGCACATAATTGGATATAGTTGTAGGTGTTAAATAGATACCCTAATGTGGTTTTAATTAGGAAGCAAAATAGGAAGCAAAACTGGGAGCTAAAATGGAAGCCCACTATGTCATAGATCTAGAAGCAACATTGGATGCAATACCTAGCGCTAAGTTGGAAGTCATTTATGATGATATTTTGGATGCTAAAGTAGAAGCCAAACTAGAAGCTAAACTACTAGCCAACAAAGAAGAAAAATTAGATGCTTAATGGGAAGCTAAATGCAGTGTTCATGAGGAAGAAAAAGAAGAAGAATTTCAAGGAGCTAAATAGGGAAAAAAATGTGGCACTAGTGTGGGAGTAAAAATGGACGCTAAATTGGTAGCGAAACATGGTGCTAATGTTGACATAAATAGAGATCCAAAACTAGGCATTAAAAATGATTCAACACTTGACACAAATGAGGAAGCCAAACACAGCGCTGATATGGTAGCAAAATAAGATATTACTTTGGATGCAAAACATGGCGCTACATAGGAATAACAATATGGTGCAACAATAGAAGAAAAAATAGGCACCATTTTGGTTGCAAAACACGATGCAAAAAAGGAAGCAAAAATTGGTGCAAAATTAGAAGCGGAAATTAGTGCATATCGGAAGTAAAACATGGTGCAAAATGGGATGCTAAAGTGGTAGCACATATGGATGCAATATTGGATGCTAATTGGATGCAAATATGGTGCAAATGTAGATGCAAACATAAATGCTAACATGAGGCTTTTAAGGATGAAAATAAAGTGCTAATGGGGACGTCATTTAGGAAGTCAAAGAGGACGATCTCTAGGAATCAAAATAGGATGTTATCTAGGAAGCAAACCTCAACATCGTTTAGGAAGCAAAATTGGACGCTATTCTGGAAGCTAAAAAATGGTTGCTATTTTAGACATAAAAAAGGATGTTATTTAGGAAGCAAAAAAAGACGCGATTTTAGACTCTTTAAGTTTTGTCAATGATGTGTTCCATTTAGCATCTACTTCGACCACTCAATGATAAAAACAATTACACTAAAAAGGGATGCTAATTCTAGGATTTGTTGTAGTGTAACACTAAGTTTAACCTACTTAAACAATTCTTACCACTTAATTAACATTAACTTGATTAACACTAATTTAAGTGACCCTCATGGAAGCCACACGGCCTCACCATACAGACCACCACCAAAAAATTAAATATTATTAAGATTTTCTATTTATAAGGGTCAAACCCAACTGTGCGGCTCATTTTTCCCCATCCATTTTGGTTGAGCGAGCTCTACTATGCATCCCAAGCTTGGCTTCAATGAGAAGCTTCTCCCAGGCCACCATAGCTAGTGAGAGCTCCGCTCCAATGCAACAAGCTCGTTTGTAGGTATAACTCTCTCTTCTCTCAATTTATCCTTCACGTTTCATAATTTGTTTTGTTAATTATATCTAAATATATGTAATTATTAATATTTTTTCTTACAGAGGGATCTTGGAGTGGCGACAGCCTAGCTGGGCACCCCCTCCTCCCTCTCTACACCATCTCGGGGCTTTCCTCACTGGTCAAGGCCGCTGGCCCATGGCCATACCGATCGAGCTGTGCTCAGGCCGTGGCTCATGGTCACGCCCTTGGGCTGCTGGCTCATGGCCATAACAGTCAAGTTGCGCTCAGGCCGTCTCTGATGGCCACGCTGGATGGGCTGTGGCTAGGCCACAGTCCCATGGTCGTTGGCCTAGCTGCACCCAGGCCACGGGCTCATGGCCACGCTCGTTGGGATATGGCTAGGCCACAGGCCCATGGTAATTGGTCGAGCTCCACCCAGGCTGCAGGCCCATGGCCCTTGGCTGGGATACACCCAAGCCGCATGCCCATGGCCATGCTGGCGAGGTTTCCATGGTCATGCCATAGCTCGGACTAGCAATAAAAAAATTTACAATGTAAAAAAAAATAAAAATTATTTTTTAAAATTTCTATATAGTATATATATATTTTTTGTTTTTGAATTTAAATTTTAATAAGCTTTTTTTTCATATGTTTCCTATTTCGTATATATATATATATATATGATATATAGTTTTTTTTTGTTATAGGTTAGTTTTTTTTAATTAAATTTTATTTATAGATATATTTTTTTGATTTATTAATTAAATTTCCAAATAATCTCTCCCTTTTGTTGTATGATTCATATAGATATAAGAATATATATATATTTGCTTTGTTAGTTATGTAAAAAAAATTGTTTTAATTTAAACTTAAATTAGATTAAATTTAAATTACCATTTAATATATATATATATATATAGATATATATAATTTTGGTTTACATATACACATACACCCTCTTTTTTCTGTGTAAAAAGATTTTGTTATATATATGTATATGTATATCATTTTTTTTCTGTATTCGTAAATATAGTTTTCCCTATAATTTTTTTTTGATATAACAATTTCACTCTTTTCCAACCCGTCGAGAGAATAAATTTTGAATTAAATACACTAATTATTTATTGTCTCTCTTTTGCAGGTGTAAAATTGGTCCAAGACTTTTGACATGAAGTTGCTCGACACTTCTTTTCATACTTTTCCACTTAAGAAATTTTCGGTTATCATTTGGTAATATTCTGCTAATTAGCAATTAGCTTACTGAAGGGTAAATCCCCCTTATATATATATATATATATTTTTTACCAAAAGTATTTTCTCTGTAGTGAGCACTCTGGTTCTAGATTTGGAACCATGGCTCTGATACCATGTTTAAAGACGCTATCCTGGGTCCCCTATCTCTTAATAAAAATAAAATCTTTTACTATTACATCCTAGTTCACTTTTCATTTGTGGTTTTAACTGTTTACATTTTGTGCCAATTTCATGTTTGTTTTCATTTATGTTTAGTAGTAAAGCCTAAAAAAATAGCATTTACATGTCAGTAAACAAATGGGCTATTTTTCCTATTTTCAAGTTTACTAAGTATGCATGTGCAACAACATATAGAAGAATGTATTTTCAATAAAATTTCTTTAAGTTATAACTTGCATAAGTGAAAAATTACAAAGTTAAAAAAAAAGCTTTTATGCCTGAATGAAAATTACCTCAAAATAGCTAGATGTCCCTTTTTTGTTGCTCCTCCTTGATTATTCTGTATGACCTGGAACCAAAACTCTTCCCAAACTAGGAAACTCAAGCAACCTGACCAACCTGGTATGCCTCCCTGCCAACTGGCGAGGTCTTTCCAACCACCTAGCTCCAAAAGTTTCCCTTTGGACCCTTGAGCCCAAACTGAGTACAAGCCCAACCAGCTTCCCGTAACAAATAATTTCTCCAACACTTCCCCTTTGTTGTACTTTGCAAATTTCCTATTTTTCTCCAAATTCCAAAGATAGTTTTCCTATGTCTATTCTTCCACTTATTCCTCCTTCTATCGACTCCTCCTCTCATAACTAACCCTATCCTTCCATTAATGAGGTCCCAACCCCCTTCTCATCCACTCTGTCAGGATCCCTCGAACCAATCTATAATAATAATATTAGTTTAATATCTATTCATTTAAATAATCACTTAGTCTTTTCTGATTCAATCGACAACCTTATCGGCAATATTTTAACATTCATTCTTATTTAAAGAAAATTTTAATTAATAAATCATAAATGTTATATATTATATAGTTTATGTTTGGGGTTTGTTCACCCACCAACCGTAAGTGTTTACTCTTACATGTTTCACCACATTAATTACTAGTCAGCCTTCAGTGACCTCATAATTCAATGTTCATGATTATAATTAATTCTTTTATTAATTAACTCAAAATTACAATTTAACACTTTGTTTAGTAATGGCATAAGGAAGCAATTTATAATTTATGCCATGTTCTAAATAACTTCAACATAATCTTAATTAATTAATTAATTATAAATTATATCTCATCCCTATATTTTTAATTAAGTAATTAACATTATTTAAGACATAATTAATATTAACCTATCAAGTTAATATTACCTTAATTAACATTACAATCACATTTAACATTTTAACCCAAGGTTTAACTAAATATGATAATTAATATTCAATTAATCATTACTAACCAAGTGCATTAATTACCACCTAATTTAATCATAACTTGTTAACATTATTAATCATTACTAACATGTATTTATCCCTATTCCATCATAACTAATAATCAATCCTATCTCAATTAATCAACCATAAATTACTAACCAACGTAATAATATAATCTCCTAATTAGATAAGTAGTAGTAATGTAATTAATGCCTAAACAGTATAGTTCAATAATATTTCACACAATTTACACATATGTAGACGAGTTATGTAAGCGTAGCTAAGCTTACACACATCATGTAGGTACAATAATAATCTTAACCACACAACATTCTCAATCAATTAAGTTACTATTTATTGATGTATTCTTAACATATTAATTGACTGTTGGATCATTCACTTAATTAAAAACAATTAATCGACGAACAATTTTACCAGTTACTAAGTTACGACACATGACTCGACAAGGTCCCCAACATACACAGTTAATCAACTCTTCCCTCCTAACATCATGGTACACATATCTACCTACAGCGTCTATCTAGTTCACAACCAATTTCCACATCCTATCCTTCCTCTATTGGACTACCTTGAAGTTTCAACTCATGACCGGCTCCTGTTAGAACCCGTAAGCGGGAGTGTCGACTACATCAACCAAGCTTCCCCAACAGGAAACCACAAGTCATTATCACACACCTTGGGGAGCGCACCATAGCACAACCCTCCCATGACTCTAGGTTTCAGGGATAAACTGTGGGTAAAGCCTCCACCCCCATAATGGAACAAGGGACTATGTATACAATGACATAATAACTGCGTTGAGACTTGTACTCAGTTTGTCATCGTATAACCAATCTGGGCAATTGAGTTTCCTGAAACCCTACCCCACCCATACATCATGATAATCAACTTAATAATCATGTGAAAATAAATAATGCATCACTTTCCTACCATTTATCTTTCGGAGTCCTTGTCCCCGAGGCACTCCCACCTCGTAGGATCCAGCTATCACTTAACCATTTTAACTTGTAATTTAGTCTCCGACATACAATCTAGAGTATCGTGCAAAATCCTTGACATGTATACATACATGTCATCATTAAGATACAATAATCAAATCATTTCTATCTACCATGCACCTAGTATAACATTCATCCATTCAACATATAGCTTTTAACGGTATCCACATACCCATTATTCACTAATTTGCATATATGAGACATAATTAACACATGATATATATCAAAACATGAATACATATCATAACCCTAACATCACACACACACACACACATATATCTCAGTAAAATATAGAACCATATGTCCACATTGTTGTTAAACTGACGAGTCTCACAATCAAGCAAATACAACATATAATAATAGTTTAGGTAGTAATGTCAAAATTGGGCATTACATCATTGCAAGTGCATCGATAAGATTACCCAAATTTCATTCATCTAGTTGCACTGAACTGAACCCATGCAATGCATCTAGCAAGGTCCTTCCAAGTGCACCCAAAAATTGCAAAAATCCAACATCCATCCATGTAACTTGTGGTCATGTGCTCTTCGCCAATGCAAATCCAATCAGGTGTTCCCAACTTAGTCTACCCTATGTGCCAACCAATTCTTATTTCCACTTTGTCTTCCATGCACAGTGCATTCCTATGAATAAGGTTATCTATGAAAACATTCTAAACTTACCAAGTTCCCTTTGATATTCTCTTGGACTATCCAACTAATGTGCACTACCAATGTCTCTAGTGTGCTATCCTTCAAGAAATGTATCCCAAAATGTCCATGGTGTGCTCTTTTAATGAGTCAAGGAAGTCCAAAATTGACTCATCTATCCATTAACCTTATATCATATGTATATATGTTGGCCAATGACCAATATAGATCCATCTTAATTGTGGATCTGCCAAGTGCTGAGAGGGACCAAATACCTTGATGTGAAAACCCTTTTTGAAATTCAAAATCCATATGTGCTGAAATCCCCTCTATGTAAATCCTATTTAAATCATGGCTCAACTCCACATTAGATAGAAAGAAGTATCCAAGTTTGATTTTTTTTTTAGTATTAATTAATTGGAATATATATCTCTTTGGTTTTAAACATTATGTTAGGGTTGACATCATAATAAAATTATTTACTTAAGATTTTATTATTTTATTAAAGTGTCATGTACCAAGTTGAGCATAGAATTACACTCCTCCCTCACATTGGTTTTGAAATTTAGGTTAGGCTCGACATTGTAAAAAATTAATTTACTTAATATTTTATTATTTTCTTAAATATCCACATGCCAAATCTAGATTGAGCACGAATTTACACTTCTCCCTCATACTGGGCTATAGAAAATGCCTCTCAGCACAATCACAGAGGTGATAATGGAACATAGATGTCGAAATCCTTTCAACACTAGGGTGACATATAAAGGATTTAATGTTTATAAAAAAATACTCTCTCCATTCAAACCTTTTGGAGTATAAGGAAAAATGATATAGGGGAAATCCTTTGAGTCTCCAACAAAAGAAAACAAGGGAGACCCTTTGTAGACTTTAAAAAAATATGGTGGGGAGATCATCCTTAAGACATTATTCCTGTAAATATCCATGTTTGTATTGTTCTTGACATAGACTAATTTTTGAGGAATTTTGTTATCCAAAAAATAACATCTCATCTCCCACTCAGTGCCACTCCATGGTAAATCTTGTAAACTAATCCAAAGTGTGACTTGCAATCAATTTATTTTGTTCCCTATGTAAGTAAAATATCAGAAAATAAATCCCTTGAATCAAAATCTAAGTTTGGGTCAAATCTCTAAAAAACCTCAAAGTGGAATTTGAATATCCCAAAAATCTTCATTGAAAACTATAATACCTAATAAGATTGGCTTGATAGAGAGGTTGGGATAGAGTTTGAAGTAGATTTCTAGAGTATGAAGTAGCAACCCTGGGAATAGGAATTGATTCCATATCATTTTAAATCACAACATAGAGCTATACAATACCTTTTGTGACATGATCAAAGGTAATAGGGACAAACCAAATATCCATCTACATGTACATAAGTGCAAGACCATTAGAATTAAAAACTATATATATTGTTTTAAGGAACCTTAATTCACTCCCTACCATTAACAATTGTTTTATTAAATCCACCTCCCACCACTAATAATTTTGTATTGTTTAATATTTGTCATTCCAGAGACAATTTATTGACAGACAATTTCTTGACAATAAATAGGACACAATGGAAGGGTGAGAGAAAATAGAATATTGTCTCAAAGTATCCTCTCAAAACCCCTATGGTGTAGTAGTTAAAATATCAACACAACGTGTATATATATTAAAAAAAGGGCAAACAAAACTAATTTTACCTGCAACAAACAAATTTATAATCCCATGAAATGTCTTGAATTATTATTCAACAAACAACTTGATGCTCATTAAAAAAAAAAAAACTAAATTATTTTTGAAGAAAACAACTAAAAATCCATCCATAAAACCCTATATTATTAAGAAACAAACAACTTTATGCTCCTTAAGCAAAATAATAATTTTTTTGGCCACATGCAATCGATTATGTCATATTTATTCCTATGGGACTAATGAAAGTTAAGGAAGTATTAAAGACATTATATCATAGGGCTTCTTACAAAATATTAAATAGAAAGGAAAAAATTACCAAATAGTAAGCTCAATATAACAAACCTAGTTTTAATTTTGATAGAAATGAAGACCTAGAAAATTATTCCTTTGATTGAGTATTTCGTAGAAGATCCTTAAGAGGACAAGTAGATTCCTTGGAAATTATTCATATGTAGGTTTCTAGTGTTCCCCATGAGTAAAAAGGGGTTGTGAATTGATTTTTTTGGTTTCAAAATTGGGATCCCACCTCAAACAATGGTTTCAATATCGATACCCTAGTTATGCTAGTGCCAACTACACTAATTAGTTCTACATTCAGCTACAACCAATAATTCCATCTCCACTTGAAGTGTTGGTATTTATTGTAAGGAAAACACCTATTTTTAAAGTGATTGGATTAATAAAGTAGTCGTGGGCATTTGGGATCCCCATTATATTGGTCTTTTCAATGTAACTATGAATCAATATTCTATGACTAAATATTGAAATGAAAAAGGGGAAATTTTAGATAAGATACAAAACAAGATATAGTGATAAATACTAATAATATCTAGGAATATTGTATCATATTCAATTATCTAATTTTCAATCATGGAGGTAATATCTACTATTTCCATAGATAATTTTTTCCTCAAGGATGTTAAGTTATTGAAATATTACATCAACAAATTAATGTTGTTGAAATCACCCTTTGATCCATTTCCCTAAAAATCCCTATAATGAATTCCTCCTCCTCCCCTTGCCAATCCATTCCTTCAAAAACACTACAAATTATAAAACCACTTCCACAACATAAAAAATATAGAATATAATATTATTATAATGACTCTTTTGTTGTATTTTACCTTTTTCTATCATAATTTGAGTTGGTGTCACCATATATGTTGTTATAGTAGTTGATTACTTAGAAACTAAGAATATATTATTAAAATGAGCTATTGACCCAACACCAACACCACCACTAATTTCTATTGTAACTAGGAAACAACCCAATATCTAATCTCAATTGGCCCCATAAAACTGTCAAGTGAGCTTACATTAAACATTGATGATGATATGCAACCATACCTCCTTATTCCCTTTCTGTCACGTTCTTTCCTATTTTTTGCATCCAACTTGTAGTTATTTCCTAGTTTTATAGCTTCTCCATTCTTTCCATATTTTATGGGACTCAACCAAAAAGACTTATTTTTCCATTATAAAGAGGACATATAGTCAAGTCATTAATTAAAAAAAATGAAAAAGAAAAGTGTAGTTAGAGATTCAATTATAATGTTGTCTCCAATTGATGTCTTAAAGCACCTTGGCATATAGTAATGTGGTTAGAAAATGCGGTTAACAAATTTCAATCAAAGTGATTACTTTTATATTTAGTTAATCCATGTCAATCATATTCACATGTAATGAAATACAAGTCACTATAGTCAATTATAATCAAAGTCAATGCAATTCAATCATACTTAATTATAGTCCATCGTAGTTTACCAAGGTTAATAAATGTCACTTGTAGTCACCCATTATATACTAGAGTAATCCACACTCAGCCATATTAGTTGATCAATGTCAATTAAAGTCATTTATAGGTACAACCATTACCAACCAAACCCTAAACAACAACATCTATTATTACATTATGGTGTACTTTATTAATATAATGTCACATTTTGACATTATGAGATTGACTTTGATATTGTCTAACATTGTGACATTGAGAGGTTGAATTCAATATTATGCCACATTGTGACATAAATAGGTTGACTTTAGTGAAATGTGACATTGAGGCATTAAGAGGTTCACTTTAGTGAAATATCACATTAGACCTTATGTGTGACTTCAATATTATATCACACTATGACATTGAGTGGTTGCGTTCAACAAAATGTCACATTATGATGTTATGGATGACTTCAATAAATGTCACAATGTGACATCAAGACATTTTCTTCAATGTTATCTCATATTTTTACATTATGAGGTTAGCTTCAATAACATATCACATTGTGACATTAAGAGTTTGACTTCAATACTATGTCAAATTGCAACATCAAAGCATTATAGTCAAGGTTAGAAGATGCCAACTATTTCTTTTTCCAAGAAAGACCTCTTGGAATTATTTTGAGTACTTCCACATGATCCATGGATGGTAAATGATGTAAACCATCATACCTAATTATACACCCTAACCCTAAGGGAATCAAGAGATTTGAACTTGTCACCCCACTATCTTTGGCAGAGAGATCTCATGACTATCTCATGACCACTTGAGATAACCCTGAAGGCTAGGAAATTTCAACCATAATGAGCTATAATTATTCTTAGTTAATCAAAATTAACCATCGTAACATATAATCAAACAATTTTTATTTTTATTTTTTCTGTAGGAAAAACTCTCGCAACACATTTTATTATATAGAATGTATCACATTCTTCATGGCCATTGGCCACATTTATATAATCTGAAAGAAGGTATTCATTGTTAATAAAAAAGTATCATCTGATATATCTATTACTTCTCACATATGTGTTGGTCATATATAATATGGGTGCAACAAAAAAATTCCATACAGACAACAACAAAAAAACATATATTTCTTATCCCCACTAGTGTTTTTATTCTATAAAATGCAGCCAAGGGCTAGTATAAGTTAAAAATAAATAATTATGGGGTCATCTTCAATGATGGTGTCACCAGATCCTTCGCATCGTTTCCAAAAACCTGCACCCAATTGTAATCCAGGTTTTGATAATCCATCGGCTATGGCGTTCCTTTCTCTATATAGATACTAGAAGCTAATGCTAGTAAAGGAGTAAGTAATTCACAAGATATCCTAAAAGATAGGCCTAAGGATGATGTTGAGTGGTAGTCTCCTATAATGCATCCAGGATATCACCATATTAGAGTCTCCTATAACATGTAGTTTGTAGAATCCTTTAATGATTGCTAACGATAAAGCATGTTTCAGTGAAGTCAATTCAACTTTATTATTGGAGCTCGGACCAATGTTTGCTACAATTTTTTTCCAACTCGTAGGCAAAGAGTAGATTATGCCTCCTCCTCCTCCAATCCTTGGATTTCCTTGTGACTCTCCATTGAAAAAACACCAAGGAATAGATTGATCAATATGTTCAGTCGCTATCACTCTTTAAAGTTTCCCCTTATGTGTAGTAGAAAAAAATCTCCATAGTAGCAAAGCTTTTGGATGCGTATACTACTGATGGTATATATCGGTCGTAAAAAATTGTGTTGCTCCTAGAAGTCCATGTATACCAAATGTAAGAGAGAGGAAGAGAGGATATGTTGGTTGAGATAGGATCCTCCAACCACGAATTTAAAACTGCCTATAGATCCATGCCAAACCAATTGAAATGGATACCTTTTATCTAGTTTGGTGTTCTGCCACAATTGTTGAATATATAAATGGGATATAAAAATATGTTCAACAATCTCGTTTTCCAACCTTGCACAATGGGAATCTTCCAGGTCCAAAGAAAATATGTTTGGAGAGTAAGCTCCAAACCAAGATCTTATTTGACAAGGAAGACCAGACAAATAATTTCATTAAACAATGTTAGCCATAACTAATTACAATCAACCAAAATAAGCCATAGTCAATAAAAGTTAATGAATGTCAACCCCATTTACTTGTAGTAAAGAACTTAGTCAACCATAATCAACTATAGACAGTGAGTGTCAACTAAACTAAAGTCAATCATAAATATTAAAAGTTAATCATCACTAATAAAACCCTACAATATTCAACAAAAAGTTGATAAAAAAGAACCATATTAATCTATAATCAACAAAATGTATTACTATTATAATAATAACATACAATCACATTAAGTTATTAATGTTTCTATTGTTATTACAACATAACATAAATACTTATATAATAATTATATAGCGAGTAATATTTATATTATAATTATAACATAAAATAAATATCAATACTATATAAGCATATAGTTTCAATAATAATATATGACATATTAATGATGGCCATGTAATAGACCATATCTGCATCTACATTTCAATAACATTACTTCGCATTATAGCAAAGATGTAAAGACAACTTATATGATCGTAATAATTAGATTAATTATGCAACATTATTTTAGTTTTTTTAAATAATATTTTGTGTATCATATATATATTGAGTTGTAGATACTATACAGTGAACTACATATTTCATAATCTAATCAATAGATTTTTGTAATATTATTATTATATATAATAATATGAAAATAAATTACTCGCCATCATTTTTTCTAAAGTAAAATAATGAGTGATATTAATATGGCTAGTTTCCTATTAAAACAAATATATTAATATGTTTAGTATACATAAAATAACCATATCTTAAAAATAAGTTTCAATATTAAAAGATTCACGTCAACAACACAATGTCACATTGCAAGGTGGATTGCATATGCATGTTACTTGTTAGTGCAACTATACTAGTAAGGCAACGACCGGAATGAATGATGAATGCCCTTGGATCACTCGATTTGGCATTTAGGGACGATCGTACACGTTTGTTGACATATCAAAGGTGATCTTCACTTTAAATACGGTCGGCTCTATAGTCCCTATATTTAACCACATAAAATACTAAATGAATATTTTTTATAATAAAAATAAATGTTGTTAATGCTTTCTAAGTTATTATCATAACATGTTATTATTATAATATGACATAAATATTAATATTATGTTATATCATATGATATTATATAGTATAGACTAACTATTTAATTATTATTATATATAATTTAATTTAATATTTATCACATATAATAATATAATATTTATTCTAGTAAATTTTATTGTGTTATTAATTAATTAATTAATTATTATTATTATTATGGGACAATAACATTAATGATATTATCCGTGGGAAAAACATTAATGATATTAACCTATCTAGTAATATCTTCCATATATAGTAAAACTTTATTATGTTATTAATTAATTCTTTATTATTATTATAATAATGTTTTGGACTCTTTTATGTTTTTTTGGTCGAAATCCGATAAAATATTTTGTAAAATTTAAATTTGTAAATGCTTAAATTGAGTTTTTGAATGCATAAATGGATTTAGAACCATCAAATACCCCTGTAGCACTGAGATAATGGAATTTCCATAACTAATATATGTGACTAACTTTCTTTAAGATTTCCAACTGAAGTCCCCAACAAAACAAACTAGAAAATATACCCGAAAAAAGTGAAAGTGCTTAAATATTATTGCTAATTAAAAACAATTTATACAAATAATAAGCGTACTTAACTCATAATATTCATACTGTGGTTACAATAGAAAACACATTTACACATAACTTATTTCTCCAACATATACGAAATATAACATTTTTTAGTTCTGAATTAAAGTTTAGATTTACAATATTTCAAAATGAATTTAGCAAAGAAAGAACTAGAATAGAAGAATAGATGTAGGTTTGAAAGGATTTGAATCCTAAGATTTGAGTTTGCTTGGCTCCTTGTAGTTATCTAATTCGGGGTTTACCTCCGAGCCAACTAGGGATAGTCTGTCCTACTCCCTAGCTACAATAAACTTGTATCCCTACATGCCCAAAGCTCAAGAAAAACAACAAAACTAGTTTCCCCCAATATTCTCCCAAGTTTCCAATGCAAATGTCCTCCTCTCTCCCATAAAAATCATCTCCCCAAAATAAAATAATAATCACAATTCCTTCCCCCCGCCCCCCTGCCGACAATTATGTTAACTAGTGACCCTTTTTTTCAGCAAAAAAAAGGGCATACCATTGATATTCAAATATATTGAATCAATAGTACAATGATGAAACTATCGATCAAAGACAAAGTCACAGTCTTTTCCCAGACATAGCAAAAACTAACTTGCACCCCTTATCTTCTCATTAATGTCAGGTGCTCTCCAACAGCCCATGTGACAACTCCCTTGAATTCATTTAATCCCCCAACTAAAGTAGGTGGTTCACATTCATCATATAAATAAATAAAAATAAAAATAACAATCAATTTCACTTATCAAATCGATACAAAAAACAATTTTTTAAAGTAAAATAAATTTAACATCCATCAAATCATTTCAAAAATAACCAATTTTAGGTAACCTAAAAGTCCAACTTACCATTTATAAAATCCAATTAACATTCATCAATCAATAATTATTATTTCTCAATTTAATAATTATTGATCAAATCAATAATAATCATTTAAAAATCAATTTATCATTTATTTAAACAATTACCATCAAGTCTCATATCACATTTAATTATTTATTCATTAAATGAATATTAAAAAAAAGCTAACTAATTATAAAATAATTATTCAACAACCATAATGCATTAATTCTAATATAAAATAGTTTAATAGTTAATTCATGATTTTAAAATCAATACAATTATACATATGTCACAAGTTATGTAGGTGTAGCTAGTTCTGAGATAACTCATGCAAGTATTATAGTAGCCAAATGTCAATACCAAAACCAAATAAGAGAAGTCAACTATCAAGATTGTGGAGGATTGTTTAAAAAACTTGATCACAATCAAGATTATGCAAATTATAGAGGATTTTCCTTTACTTGTAGCCTCGGGAATTCGGCAAGCAAGAAACAAAAGCTGCTTTGAGGAAAATTTTACTCCTCCTTTTCAATGTACTACCCATAGTTTGGGCATTCTCAGTTATTTCCGCATGCTAAAAAGAAGATTAGAATAAGACATGTGGTGGTAGAAGAGATAGACAAAGATAATCCCCGGTCTTTCACTGATGGGAGCAGTTTAGGGCAAGGGATTGGTTTGTGGTGTAGGGGGAGTACCTTACCTTTCAGAAACACACTGGATAAATTTTAAGGATGGTCTAGGTCCAAGATCCAAGAATATGTTGAACTTAGTGCATTACGTTTATTGCTTATGTTGGTAGTAGGAAAGAATATTGAATTTCTGCATATTTTTGGTGATCCCCTCTTAGTAATAAACTAGATTAATGGAGAAAATATTATTCACAATATTATTCTGGAACCTCTCTTGCAAGAGGCATAAATACTTAAAGAGGAATTATGGGTCTTTGTCAAACATGGTTTACAACGAAATGAATGTTATATCATATGAATTAGCTTCATCAGAGCTACTTTTACAGGCTGGGGTATGGCATTATGCGAATCCCAAAAATGGGATCATACATAATTCTATTCAACGCTCTTATCTTGAGGTTTAACAGGTCTTTGATAATGGTTTTAGTTGAAATGGATGTAGGTTTTGGTAGGAAGCCATAGTAGCTTCTTGGTTTCAACTTTGTTTCTTATTGACCAACGTATAGGTATTGAAGATGTGATCTTGATAGGAATAATTGATTACTTGGATTGAATGGATGAGCTTACCAGGGATGGACACCACAGTGCAGAGCTATGGCAGTTTTGTTCTTGAGGTTATTTTGAACTTGAAGGGATTATGCCGAAACTAAATATTGAATGGATGAGATAATAAATGGAGGAACTGTGATATGGCAGCCTTGAATGATACAGTATATTTTGTTTGATTTATTGCTGACAACTTGTGCGATAATATGAAATTATATTTAGAGATTCTATAATGAATTTTAATATTTAAGATGACCAGTATTTTTGATATGAACTAGGAATATATACTTTAGAACGACACTGAAGAATGTAACTCTATTAATGAAATATAGTTATGGTTTTTTCTTTTGTGTGAAAAAAATATCCAAATCTCAAATAAATGCATAATTTACATAAGCTATCATCTACTAATGAATACATAAACAAGAAATTATAATGTCTAACAATTTACTGACTAGATCATGATAATATAGTTTAAACGGCATAGTGTACTACGTATGAATCATGTTGGTAAGTAGGAAAATTGGAATGCTAATTGATCAATAATAAAATATGCAAATATATATTTTTTGATGAATATTCCATTGAATCATAAAATCTTTGGAAAATATTGACTAATTTTTCACTACATTATAAAATCTTTATAAAATATTAATTAATCTTTTATGTAATATGTTTTTAAATTGAAAATATCATTTATAGAAACCATCCCCCCATATATATATATATATATATATATATATAAAGTCAATAATTATATTTGAAATAAATATATTAATTTTTTATTGAAACATAAAGATTTCAATTCCCCTAAACATATTTAAAAATTAAAAATTAAGTTATTTTCTATTACAAAATATGTAATATCTAAAATCAATTTAAATCCATTTTATTATAATATTTCTATGAACTGGTAATATTAGTAATATTAAATATGATTTGACTTAACAAAAATATTATTGAATTCAAAATATATAAACACACTATATAGAAAAATAAAATGTTAATAAGTAGATTGGAATGGAATCTTTTATTATCATTTTTAATT
Source organism: Larix kaempferi (assembly GCA_027924585.1). Classification (NCBI taxonomy): domain Eukaryota; kingdom Viridiplantae; phylum Streptophyta; class Pinopsida; order Pinales; family Pinaceae; genus Larix; species Larix kaempferi. The sequence continues at coordinate 14,186,983 of BSBM01000072.1, read as the reverse complement.
AAAATAATAATACACTAAAAAACTATTAATTATTTTCTATTATAAAATATCTAAAAATCAAATTTAAATCAAATTTATTATTATACTTATATGAACCTTATGTTAATGACCCATTATTTAGTTTCACCAAATCTAGTTATTGAAGAAGTTTTTACATTATTAAAAAATATTAAATATGTTTTGGCATAACAAAAAGATTATTGATTTGAAAATACAAAAAACACACTGTATGGAAAAATAAAAATTTTAATATGTAGAATTGAATCAAATGTGTCATTATCTTTTTTAATTAAAACAATAGAACACTTAAAAAACTAATTCTATTGATTATTTGTTCCTTTACCTGCAATGACATATGATGTCAATGCAATTGAAGTTTTAAGAGAAAATAATGAGCTAAAATGAATTTATCAAATAAAATAAATATTTAGTCAATTCCCTCTAGCTCACTTGGTTAAGGTGTGAGTCTCCTCACCAAGGTGAACCAAGTTCAATTCCCCTTAGGGGTGACTTAGTTGGGAGGCGACACCCAAAAACCCAGTCAAGTTAAGGTATGCCACTACCCACAAGTCAGGGAGATTTGAGCAAAAAAAAAAAAAGATTTAATTTATTAAATGGAAAGTAAAAAATTGGATTGGTAACTATTTTTAATAATATAATAAAATAATAAAAATACTCTTAACATGGAAATTATGGATTTCCTCAAGTCCTTAAAGAGGGTTTAACACATGAAATATCATGGAAAAATACCATGGGTCACCCAAAACAATGGGCCCATAAACAACAAACCATAAACCCATTATTTACCAATGAAATGTTACTTTAATCATTTTTTAATGAAATCTTGGGCAGAGTTTCTAAAAAATCATTGATTCCAATAAATTGGGAAAAAATGGAGTATCCATAGTGAATTACAAAGGGTGAAAATATATTACCATGAATTTTATTTAAATTTTTTGATGGGCTAAATATTTTACATATTAAAAAAAAATATTTAGGGCGAAGTATGTTGAAATATTTTAAAACATTTCTATATAAAAATTCACCCATTCAAAATCTAAAACCCTATTATTTTTCCCACTTACTTCCTTTTATCTAATTCATAATTGTACCTTCCTCGTCCTATCCTTCCTTTGGTGTAATATCCTCGAATGTTAACTACATTGACCTACCTCCAGAGAGAACTCGTAAGTGGAAGACTATCAAATGTATCAACAAATTTTGCGTAGCAAGAAACCAACAATCATCATCACATGTCTTGGAGAGTGTGCCTCAGCACAACCCTCCCATGACCCTAGGTTTCAGAGGATAAATTGTGGGTAATTGCCTCAACCCCTCCTAATGGAATGGGGGTAAATTCCTACATCGACATAGTAACTGCAATGTTTCTATTGTTCTTAAGCTTCATCATCAAATAACTAGTTTGGGAACTTGTGTTTTCTGAAACCATGCACCTACCCCCACATCATAGTTGTGAACCAATTATAACTCTTTAAAACAATAATGTTTCATTAGCATATTATTTCTCTTTTTAATTCCATGTGATTGATGTTACTTTCATACCATAATATCTACTTATCACTTAGCTCCTTTAATCTACGGGTTAGTCTCCCCACCACAAGGCCATGTAGAACTATGTAATCATTTATATGAACATACTTCATTAGTAATCGACAAACAATGTAAACAAGTTCTTCTATGTACCATGCACTTTGTATCTCATCCATTTATTCAAAATTTAACTTAAACGGGCATCCATGTACAAAGATATTTCATTTAAATTTTCATGCTAGAAGTAAAATCAATTAACAACCATCATTAACAACATTAACATAAATTTATACATAACCTTCACAAAATATAATTAGGTCCACATGTCCAAGCAATACAATGTTATCATTCTCGCTAAGCTCCATAAATAATTTAGGCAAAATATAGAATAGGTAATAAATTAGTTTAGGTGGTGAAGTCAAAACAGAGTATTACATCAGGGTATTTTTTAAGGATTACAATAGTATACTTAAGTATAGTATTCCACGCGATTATTTTTATTGAAAAAAACATATATATAGATTGTTGGGAGAATATTAAATATGAAACATACATTTTACTATTGAAAATTGTAAATTTTGGCAAATATTATGATAAAAAAACATATTTGATGTAAATATAGTCTATATTAGAGACTAAAAATGACCAAATAGAGAATTTATTTTCTGAAAAAAAATAGCCAATTAGAAAAATTTCACCCCTAAAAATTTTCCTCTATTACATACACCCACCCTTCAAGAAACATCGTCCCGAAGTTATAGTAAAAATATTGCGGGAAATGATGATGCATGGTTTTTGCATCCTATTATGTAGCATAACCTAGGCTATAATTTTCCCACTGGATGTTAACTTGGTCCACCAAACAATGTCTAAATCACCTACTCTTCCCACTATCTAGTCTAAATCACCTACTCTTCCATCTATTGAATCAAATCAAGCCCTATGATCACTCAATATTCTAACATTTCCTAGCTCAATGGTGTTTTGCATGGCCTCCCATACAAGAATTGATAAGATGATATCCCAATTGAGCTGTGGTAATTATTATTCTAAGCAAACTATACTAAGGGCAATTGTTATTCCCATTGGTTCTTTTGATCCATATATACATCCTAAGCACGTCGTACATTACTCGATTCACTCTTTCTTTCTGTCCATTTGTCTCTAAATGATAATATGTGCTTAAGTTCCACTAAGTTCCCAAGGCTGAGTACAAAATTTTCTATAACCTAGATCTAAACTGAGCATCTTAATTTGAGATTATGTTCTTAGGAAACCCATGAAGACAAAAAACTTCACTTATGAATGCTCACATTACATCATCGATGTTATAGGTTTCCTTTACTAGAATAAAGTGAGTTCTTTTGGTCAATTTATCAACTACAACCATAATGGCATCATGCCTATAAGTGGTAAGAGGCAATCCCACCATAAAATCCATGGATATGACCTCCCATTTTGACTTGGGAATGCCATGTGATTGTAAGAGTATTATTGGGTGGTGATGGTCACCCTCTACCTAGTGGCACTCAAGAATCCTGGAAATGAAATTAACTATGTCACACTTCATCCCTTCCAAAATGAAGAGTTTCTTCATCTCTTCATACATCTTCTTCACACCTAGATGTCCACAATATATTTCTCTATGATTTTCTTTGAGGATAGTGCCTCTAATATCCCCTTCTAGTAAAAAAAATCCTCCCTTGATATCACAACAATACATCTACCTCCAACTCATACCCTTCGAACTTAGGTCCTACCTACCTCCCATTTTGGAGTGTTGTTGTAACATTTACATCTCAACTATCTCCAAGAATTTTTCCTAATAGCCACTTCTTCACCCCTACCTAGCATTTATATCTCTCTTAATGAATAGATAATTCAATATTTGGTGATCATATTTGAGCTCAAATATCCTCCCAACAAGGTAGTGTCTCCAAATATTTAATGATAATATTACAATTGCTAATTCTAAATCATGTGTGTGGTAATTCTCTTCATGAAGTTTTAATTTTCTTGACATCTAAGCTTTTACTCCACCTTCTTGCACTAACACAACACCCAAACCCTTCCTTGAGGCATTTGTGCAAACTGTAAAGTCCTTATCCATATCGGTCACTTATAGGATTATCAAACTGGTTAGTATCTTTTGAGATTAGCGAAGACGACATCGCATTCCTCAGTCCATTCATATATGATTCCCTTACACTAAAAGGTAGTTATGGGTTTTGCAAGTTTTGAGAATCCTTTCACAAAACTTTGATAGTACACTCTTAATCCCATGAAGCTTCTTACCTCATGAACATTCCTTGGAACTTGCTAATCATTATGGTATTCACCTTTTCAAGGTATACTGAAATTCCTTCTTCGAATATTATATAAACTAGATAATGAATATCCTTCTAATAGAAACAACATTTAGAAAACTTACCATAAAACATATGTTCTCTTGAGCATGACAATGCCAGTCTCAAGTTCTCCTCATGTTCCTTCTTGTTTCTAGAAAATATGAGAACATCATGGAAGAAGATGTGCACATAGAGGTCTAAATAAGTACTAAATGCACCATTCATAAGGCTCATGAATACTATTGACACATTGCTCAAGCCAAAGGGTACCAATAGGAACTCATAGTTCCCAATCCTAGTTCGAAAGGCAACATTTGCTATATCTCCATCCTTGATCCGAAGTTGGTGGTAACGTGATCATAGATTAATCTTTGAGAAAATTGTTGCCCCTTTCATTTGATTAAGGAGATTGTCAATTCGAGGTATCTGGCACCTATTCTTCACTATGGCTTTGTTAAAATAACTATAATGTACGAAAAGATGCAAGGAACCATCCTTCATCTTTACGAAAATTACTGGTGCACCCCACAATGAAATACTTGGTCTGATGAATCCTATTCTTAATAGTTCCTTCAATCACATCTACAACTCACAAAGATTTTTGGTTGTCATCCTATAAGGTGTCCTAGAGATTGGCTCCAATGCTGGTTTTATCTAAATAGTAAAATCAACTTCTCTCTCTGAAGGTAACCTAGGAAACTCTTTGGGAAAGACATCTATGAATTTAGCAAATACTAGGAATTAATCTAAGGAGGGTCCATCTTCATCACTTACTGCCTCAACTATGTATAACTGACATCCATGCCTGATACAAGATTTTACATTCATTGTTGAGATGAAAGATAGGGACAGTTTTATTTTGATACCTTGAATCTAAATGGTATTCCCTTCGTCATCTAAACAAAGAAATCTCCTCCCATAATAGTCTAAGAAATCTCATTGATCCTCAAGCTAGTTCATACATATTATAAGGTCATAAGTACTAAGGGAAGTGACATACAATTTGACCTTTGTAGTACACGACCCAAGGTCTACTAATCATTCATCAAGACTAGGTCCTACTACTTACTTTACCCCTGAATTCATTTCAACTAGGTTGAAATCATCATGCTCGGAGGATGCCAACCCAAAATTTTCTAATGCATATGGATACATAAAAGTATCTGTTGCAACAGGATCAAATAAGATTTTGAATTTAACTTAATTTATTTTACCTCAATATTCCACCATAGTTGATTGGCGTTGATCCTGATGGTTATTCATTGTTGCACAGATTTGGTGTTTTCTAGACCCACTCCCTATTGAGGCCTTTCCTTCTCTATGAGGTACCATATTGTAACTCAAGATAGTCATGTTGATAGTGTGGACACCCACAACCCCAACAAGAATCCCGAGACATAGGTTGTGAGATGAACCGTTGGTACCTTTGAGATGAGTTCATTCCCTTGGAACCCCTACCTCTGCCAATTGATCCACGAGAATTCATTGAACTCTGGTGAGTCCTTGCTATAGGTTGGGATACCGTAATAGCTACCATTGATCTATATACTTTTTCAAATTTGGTTGTATACCTATGCCCATAGGGAGGTGGCCTAGCTTATCCTTCCCTAAGATGGTTTTGAGGGGCCTTTCCTATGAAGCCTAACTGTTGCAAATTATTTGGTCTCATTCCCTTGCTTTGATCTCCTTTTTCATCTATCATTTCTTCAACATAATGGTAATACTCAACTACCCCTACAACTAAATCCAGTTTCCAAATTCGTACTTCGGCCCTAATCTTAGTATTAATCCCATACACAAAGCACTCGGCTTGGTGTTGATTTGTGTCCAAGTACAAGACATATGATACTAGTTCCATGACTCTTGTCTCATAATATTCCACTGATCAATTCCCTTGCATTAAAGAATGAAGACCTCCTTCCTATTGTTCTTGGTAAAATGAAAGCAAGTACTTTCTTCAAAACTTATCCACAAGCAAGTCTTGTGGAACAGTGTATGGGGTAAGGTGCAACTGTCTCTCTTGGTTTCCCCACCAATTCAATGCACCGTCCCTAACTTGAAAGATGGATATTTTAGACTTTTAGGTGGAGACATACTCCTTCAATGCCAATCACCTAGTTCTACCATCCAACCATGCCTTTGCTCGTTCCCCTACATGACCCCATGAAAACTCTTGAAGCTTGATTTTATGAATCTCCCTAGCGATGTCTATTGGAGGAGGTTCCCGCATTATGTTATCGACCCTTAAGGATTACCCATCCCTGTTGGTAGGGGTTCCACTTCTACATCCGATGAAACAAAATTTTACCCCTGGAATCCTAATTACTATCTCTTTCATTACCTTTAAAGAGTGTATTACGAGAACCATCTAAGGTGATAGTGCTAGTGGTGTCTCCCTTGTTGGCTCCAATAGTGGTATCAGTTGATTCTTCCCTCAACCTCGATTTCCATAAGTTATAAACATAAATGGACTTGCATTATGGTATACATAATCATTAATACAAGTTCTGGTGCTTATCTAGGTTACAATTAAACACATACTCACACAAATATGTGTTAGTGAAATATTATATATATATATAGATATACGCCTAATAGGTAGTGTGGATAATTCATATATAATATATAATTGTTTAAATATATCAATTATTGGTTTATATATATATATATATATAATGCATATTTATAAACATGGATTAAACTTAAATTGATTAAATATCTAATTTATCTAAATTAGATAGTAAAGAGAATATCTAAATTATTAAAAGAACCACATTTATTATGAAAATTGCAAATTAAGAAAATCAAATCTTTGCATATAACATATAAATGGATTTTTGTAGGTTTAAACTATAGTTAGCATAAATAATTTGGTGCATTACTCTTGGTAAAATTATTTTGCACGAATTTTGATGATCGATTAAGAATCCCATGCATGCGTCCCATATGGGGCATACTTATGGGCTCGTTCACCAGATCAGGGTTAGGCTAGTTGACCTCTACAACTCAACCACTAGGCATTCTCTCCCATAGGGCTCCTTTGAGGTTAGTCTCTCCCCTTGCTCGGTGCGACTCAAAGAGATCTAGAAGAAGAGTTACCAAGTATTGAAAGTATGGTATCTCGTGTGGGTTTAATTATGGACGGTGATTAGAGGAGGAGGGTGAATACCATGGCCTATTCCAGTTGCTTCCCTTTTAACATTCACATTTCATTTGATCTTCCCACTGTACTCGAGTTGTATAGTACTCAAGTACATGGCACTCGAGCTGTACAAAAATTGATGGAAATTAAAAATTATTGAGACTCAACTTGGGGTTTCTATGGTTGTATCCTATGTAACATTAATACGATTATTGCATCCATTTTCATCCCATTTTAGCCATTGGAATACCTTAATTGTCAGCAATTTTTTTTTATTGGTGGACTCTTATTGTCTAGATGTTGAGAATATGGATGATATTATCTAGACATAGCTAATTCTATATCTTTCGCTACCTTCTAAGTGATTTGAACTTGCGACTGACCGGGACACTTTAATTTTTGTTGTTTTTGAATTTGTGAATTGGATTTTGCTATTATTGGGAGCAGTCACATAATTGTTTGTGAGAAATAACGTAGTCTTTGAATCATCTCTCATAACAACTTTTGGGTTTTCATGCTATGTAAAATTGAAATGGGTTTTGGGGTTTGCAAATTTTATGGCAATGTTTCATTTCTATATTAAAGGGTATTGTACCATTTTTGTTGTAGAGTACTCTTTCATTGTTATATCTTGTTTCTATATTAGATCGTTTAGATTACAATTTTGTTTTGGCTATAGAGTACCGTTTCTTTTCATGTATTAGTTTCAAATATTATTTCTATTTTTTCAACACAAATATGTAGAAATCTATTTTAAAGAGGAAAATTGGTATTGTTTGTTAGCCAGAGGTCTAGGGAGGTCTCTTGCAGCTGTGATGACCCATCTTTAAAACACTCCAAATCTTTGATATTATGGTGATTTAAAGTCTTCTAAAGTATGGAGGGGAAATAATAGTACATAGGTAGTTGTAAAAACAATTTTCTATGATAAGTCCAATTTCATAAATACGGATTATATTTGAAGGTAACACAATTGTAAAAAAGATATTGCAGCGAGTCCAGTACCCTCTTTAGTGAGCCATTGGAGCCCAAGGCCTCACCAATTTTATTTTTTCTTAATATGTAATTTTCCAATCTTTTTCTATCTAAATAAAATAAATTCTAAAGAAATTTTAAGGATATCTATTTTTTGATATCAATGCATCTCAAATAAATTTTTTTGAGAAAATAACATAATGAAATCTATAGTTTTTCTTTTCTGTTTAAGGATTTTTGTTCCACTACACTTCAAATTTCTAGTTTGTACTAGGGCCAATGACTCGAGATTTGGAACCAAGGCTGTAATGCCATGTGTAATGAACCCCGTGGACTATCTTGTAGAGTCCTTAAATGATAATTCTAATTAAAAAAAGTGTGTCTAAGTTATAAGCATGCATATCCTACAATCTTCATACTCTAGGTGGCAACAATAGAGCACAATATAACTTATTTATCCAACATATATTAAATATAATATTTCCAATTTTGAATTCAAGTTCAACTTTACAATATTTCAAAATGAAACTAGCAAACCAGTAACTATGATAATACCTATAGTTTTGCAGGTTTTGTGTCTTTAAATTTGTGTTTGATTGGCTCCTTACACTTTCCCAACTCGGTTTACCTCCCATGCAACTATGGAAAGTCTCTATGACTCCCTAGATCTAAGAAAGTTGTATATTTTTGGCCTTTTGTTCCCAAAGCTCAAGAAAAATAAAAATCAAGTTCTCCAAATTTTCAAGTGAAAATTTCCTCCTACTCTTTCCCAGCAAAATCATGCCCTCAAGTTACGACAATTGAGTTCACCTCCTAACTAAGTGACCTAGCATCTAGATGAAGGGCGAGTTCATCCTGAAGTTGGAAGATAAAAATAGAATGCAAATCATGATAAATATGGTATATATATGTTATGTAGGATTGATGAATTCAAGTGAGAGCGAATTTTCTTCTCTTTTGAAGGAAATTCACATTCATTTTGCATGTGACCAAAATCAACAAATTGGTTTTGTGCAAGATATTATTCTGAGTTCTATTCTTCGATCTTCTCTCTTGCTCTGTGATTGCACCAGAGGTGATTGGTATTTCTCTCTAATAATGCACCAAGGGTGCTTGATGTAATCTACTCATTGTAAATACATTCTATGCTATCTATCAATATTCTAAGGAATATTTTGATGGGGTTTTCTCCCTCAAGTACTAGAGGGTTTCCCCGGGGTAAATATTATGTCTCATGTGAATTCTTATGCTTGTTGATTATTCATTTGATTTCAATTACTACTATAATTCCACATTAAGATAAAAAATTAACACGGTATCAGAGTTCAGGGTGTGAAATATCTAAGTTTGCCAGTCAAGCCTAAGCCTACATTGATCCTAGGTTAGCACAGTACTTGAAGAATAATGGTTTCAATCACAGTAAGACTAGAAGAATGACTTGAAGGAACTTGAAAATTCAATATTTGGAAGGCCAAGATTCTGAATATCCTCGAAGAGCATGATCTAGATGGATATGTATCCAATGTTGTTGAAGATCCCACTTCTAATGCTTGGCGCATTGCTTTCAAGAAGAATCAATCCAAAGTAAAGAGAATCATTTATGATTCTATGAAAAACAATTTGATGCCAGTGATTACTCCATTGAAGACCCCAAAGGAATGCTTTGATGCTTTGACAAATATTTATGAGAATAACGCTCCCAGTCAAAAGAGAGCATTAAAGAACAAACTTTGCAATCTGAAAATGGAGAAGGATGAATTCGTTGTTTCCTTCTTCACAAATATCTCTCAAGTAGGAGATCAATTCATGAGCATTGAAGTTACTATCGATGATGATGATCTTATTCAGATTGTTGTTGATGATCTTCCATTCTCATGGGATACATTTTTGGCTACTGTTAATGGTTGATAAGTGCAACCAAAATTTGAAATATCATGGCATGATTTCCTTCAAGAAGAAGGGTGAATTCAAAGAAAAAATGCTTCCTCCAAAGAAGAGGACCTTGCTCTTACAGAAAGGAAAAAGAGAGGAAATAAATCATTTTCTCATAAGAAGTTTCCTCATGAAAAGGAAAAAGAATACAACAAGGAATTTGATAAGTCTAAATTCAAATGCTTAAACAACAATAAGAAGGACCACTTTCCAAGAGACTACCGTGCAAAGCAAAGAGGAAAGTTCAAGGGTAGATTTCATGTTTCTACTTCTACAGAAGATGAACCTACAAGAAATAATTCTTCCAATGACCAAGAGACAAGGAAGGAGTACTATCTTGTCTCATCTCTAGATGGATCCATTACCACTAGTATTGAGACATGGTTGGTTGATAGTGGTGCATTAAAACACATGAATGGATATAGGACCTCCATCAAATATCTGAATGAAAATAAGTTCGCCTCTTAGTTGGAGCTTGGAGATAATACCACCTACTCGATCCAAGTATTTGGATCCACTTCCTTTCAGTTTAATTCAGGTGAGGTACTCCATGTTGATGATATTATGTATGTTCCCCATCTAAAGAAAAACCTCCTATCTATTTCAGTTCTAGAAGATAATGGTTTCAGAGTAAGCTTTATGGAGAACAATGTGTTCTTATGGCCTAATAATTCAGATTTGAATTATGTAGCTATGACTGGTGTTAGAGAGGGAGGTCTCTACAAAGTTCCTGGAAATTTTATTAAAGCCATGATGTATGACACCATCATTCCTTGTGAACTATGGCATAGGAGTCTTGTTCATCTTCATTTTAAAGCACTACCTGGCTTACATAAGATGGTAAAAGGTATGTTTGTATTTCAATCTAAGCAAGATGTTATTTGTATAGGTTGTGCTCTTTGTAAGAACATCAAGAAAATATTTCCAAACAGGACTAAAATATCTACAGGGATCCTAAATTTGATCCATTCATATCTATGTGGTCCCATGTCTGCACCATCCTTGAGTGGTTATTTGTATTATGTTTTTCTCATAGATGGCTTCTCTCACAAGTCATGGATCTATTTTTTGAAGGCAAAGAGTGAAACATTCAAGAAGTTTCAAGAGTTTAAGGCACTAGTTGACAATCAAACTAGAAATCACATTCATACTTTGATATTTGATAACCAGGAGGAGAGTTTGAGTCTCATGACTTTAATGAATTTTGTTGATATGCATGGATAATAAGACAACTGACTGTACCTTATAACCCTCGATAGAATGGGGTTGCAAAAAGAAAGAATAGAACAATATGTGAGGCTTCAAAAGCTATGATGTGTGATAAGGATATTCCTACTTCCTTATGGGAAGAAGCCTCCTGCATTGTTGTTTATATACAAAACATAAGTCCTTATGCTATCTTGCAAGAAAAGACTCCTTAGGAAGTATTCATTGGTGAAAAACTAGATGTTGGACACCTAAAGATTTTTTATTTTCCTGTCTACATTCATGGATCCATCTAAAAATAAAGGCACATTTGTTGGATATAAAAAATCCTCCAAATCTTATAGAATCTATGTTCTAGGTCAAAGGCACATTGAAGTCAGCAGAGATGTAACATTTCATGAAGAGGATTCCCTCAAGCGCTCTAAATAACTTCAGTGTGATTCAGATATGGAGGAGCATGAGACTCCAATGATGGATGATCCAGTTTATGGTTCTCCTCTTTCTGATGTTGAGAGGGAGGATCCAAAAGAGTTCTTATATCTACTTGATCCTGAATATCTAGTAGAACTAGTAGAAAGATCAATTCTACTAAGACAAGATCTTTCTAATGTTGAGACATTCTGCAAGAGGCAAAAAAACATGGAGCACCACTAGGTACATTTAGAAAGAAAAGGATACCTAAAATATTTTCAGGATATGTAGCTCAAATGATTCACGTCATCAATGACTTGAAACCCTCCACTTGTGATAAAGCGGCTAAGTAGCGGGTGTGGAAAGATTCCATGGTGGAATAGTACAAATCCATCATGCAAAATGATGTGTGGGAAGTGGTTCCTCAACCGGAAGAGAATTATATAGTAACTTCCAAGTGGATTTATAAAATCAAACACGGATTTGATGGTAGTATTGAGAAATATAAAGAAATATTTGTGGCTCATGGTTTCTCATGGTAATAAGGGATAAACTATGATGAGACATTTGCTCTTGTGGCCAAGTACACCACTATTGAGCTATAATTTCCCTTGCTTCAATTCTAGGGTGCTGTTGATGCCCAGAAAAATCCTTGCTCGATAGTGACGATTCTCCCCAATGAAAAGTCCAAACTAGACTATTCATTGTTTCAAATGGTGAATCAGTCCAAGTAAGGGTTCGATTACCATAGAATATATTTCTAGTTTAGTTTACCGTTACAACCCAGGCACCATTTAAAGTTTTATTATTTTAGGATGTAAATGAAAATGCCCTAATTCGAGCAATGTATGAATCTAACTAGGATAAATTTGGATGATAGGTAGAAGCGTCAGAATTTATGCAAAGGTTCTTACCTCTTGTCTTACCACTTCTACCTTATCAATCAGCTAAAACTATTCTACTAAAGCACATATATTTAACTAACTAGTCTAATCTATCCATGCAAGGAGCAAAATTTAAAATATGAGTAATGGTTGAGATTGCTTACAAAACTTCAACAGTTAGCTTATTGAAAGAAAAGCATCCACAATCATAGTAAAATAATTACACAAATATAAATTTGGTACAACATTTGTTTCATTCATTACTAATTTTACAAAGAACAATTGAATTTATAATTACCATTAGTAAAATCATTCACATACCATTAGAATAATCTAATAAAGGAGGAAATATCTTACAGTATACAGATGAACAAAGGAAAAAATAATTATGCGCATTCATTCATAACATTCCATGCAAAACTCCATGTAAGCCTTCACCCAGCAAGATAGTTCTTTCTCATTAGCAGAAAAGTAGTTCTCATACAAAATGAGACTCGTTTTCTATTGCACCATCCAAAATCCCTCTCCTATTCTATTCTCTCCCATTTATCTTTACAAAAATGTCTTTGTGTGACTTATCACTTCACACTCCATCCTAACTCTTGGTTTCCACAATTTTTTCTTTTGTGGTTGCACAAGAAAAACGAAAATAAATAAGCAATTAGAAATTACATTAATTGGATGGAATATTCTCTTGACTTTTAATGTAATTATCCTAGAGATCACTCTCATAAGATATTACATTTAATTGTTGGGTCTCTAATAACTTTAAATATATTTCATGCGGAGACAATTCTTTGACCATATCAATTAATCCCTTTGCTGCATCCTTGTGACCTTCTCCCAAAAAGTATGCATTTAGCTTCGCTTGTACAATATGTAGTTCAACATCCTCTATAGTGAGATCGCCTATATTTTTTTATGTAATTCATATCCTCATCCAAACTCTTTCTTAAATCTGTTATGCGTTTTAATTTGGATGTCAATGCGTCAATGGCCTTTGGGGTTGGAAGGTGGCATTTCTCAAATTCTTGGCATATGCCTTGATAAATCTCTTCACATTTTGTGACTGATATTTATACTTCGTTCTGTACCCTATTTTTTGACTTTCGACAATTTTCTAAGAGAGCTATCTCAAACTTCAACTCAATAGTTGTTCTTATAGGTAAGTGGGCAAGGATTTCTTTGATTTTTCCTTTCCACACAATTAACCTCTTTACTTTATTAAATGTGTCCACTAGTTTTTTATTTATAGTTGAGGCTTCCTATAAATATGCTTTGGTCTAGATACCATTTCTTTTAACTCATAATTTGACTCCATCAACAAATATTGGGAGTGAAAAACTTGCATTTGCAATTCACAAGCATGCTCATAAAATGGAGTTAGGTCTTGCTTTTTCATTTGAGTATATTTGAGATGCTCTTCCAAGGACTCTTTTTCTCTGATCAATTCATATATTCAAGCTTGTAAGGATCCCTTTTCAATTATGAAGGATTCTACTTGTCGATCCAACTGAATTTCTTTACCTTCTAGCTCTCTTATCTGAGCTTGGAAATATTACTTTTCTCCTTTCATTATCACTAGTTGAACGTTCAATGAGTATTTCTCATCTTCAAGACTTTGAAAATCCAATAACATATTTTCTTTCTCTGCTTCTAGAGCATCTTGCTTTCTTTTAACCTCTATCTCCTCACTACGAGCTTTCACCAAGTTATCCTTTAGCTTGATCATCTTGGTTTTTCTTCGTTCTTAATCCTCAGTTAACTTATCTATGTTGTCTACATTTTCTTGCGCTACAACACCATTTACAGAAGTCGTGAACTTTGGATATTTTTTAGTATCTTCCACTAAAGTACTTTCTTGAATAGTCACAATATCCGGCTGAGTACCAACCTTCATTCTCTTCTCAATTCTTCTTCATAATATTTTTCCTCTTTGGATCAAAGACAATGTTCTCAAGTTTATCTACTGAGTGCATTTGGAATGTCTGAATGGCATGAGTTCAAGCTCAGGAAATGGAAAGTGACCTCTAGTGAGAGGTATTTCTGGATTAGAATCAATAGGATTCTCCACATCCACATCTTGTTGATTCTGATTTTCTTCTTAGTTTTTCTTCTCCTCCACATCTTTCTTGATACTTTCATCCTCTTATGCTCTTATGTTGGCTTCATCTTGTAATATATTCCTTTCTTGCTCGGATGCCTCTTTACTTACCTTCTCTTGTTCTTCTTTTCCTTTTGCTTCCTCTTCTTCTTGCTCTCTTTCTCTTCTTTCTTGTTTCTTGTTAGCAAGTTGCTCCTCTTGTAGTTTCTTTGCTAATTATACTTCTTGCCATTTATTCGCATTTTATTTTGCAAGAGAATCCTCCTACATCTTCTTTTCCTTTTCTATTGCTAGATCCTCTCCATTGGATTTATTTTGTTCTACTTCCTTCGAGGATTGTTTTGTTTGACTAGAGCTTTCCTTTTTTTTCCTACCAAACATTTTTATTAAAATATGCCATGTTTTTCTCCCTCCTATACACTTCCTAATGTTTCAAGAAGTGATCAAAATACTCAAAGTTAATCTTGCATGTTGCACAATGTTTGACTACCTTTTGTAGGCTACCATTGCTCACGAATATTTTCTCCCCAAAGTGGTAAGCCTCTAACTCCTTCACAAAATTTTCATCCCCTTTGACTTTGGGAAATTTACATGCTCCCACGGTGAATGGAAGTGGCGGATATGATGCCTTCTTATTGTCATTTAAAAAGTGTCGAACTCCATTTATAAAAACTTGCCTTACTAACTCTTTCAAAATAACATAGTCTGTAACATACTTAGACATCAAAGAAGGACTATTGGTGCCTCCATACATCAGTATATAGGTGCATTCTGGTGTAAAATAGTAGTCTCCATATTCACTGATTATGCACAATGCTGCATCTGACATACAATTTGGCTCCTTATTGAAAATTAATTTATACAGAGGCATTATGAACTCTTTGAAAATTACCTTATAGAAACTAGCACATCTGTGTGCCCACATTATCTGATAAGCTACATAGATGGGAGTCTCGTTTGGAACTCAATACCATCCCATATTATGGAATGGATTTCTGATAAGGATGCAATCAATCAAGTAATAGGGAATGTATAATTCTACATTTTTTTGCTTCAACCCCTCCTGAGATGCTAATAT
The DNA here is from genome assembly GCA_027924585.1 of Larix kaempferi. Lineage (NCBI taxonomy): Eukaryota > Viridiplantae > Streptophyta > Pinopsida > Pinales > Pinaceae > Larix > Larix kaempferi. The sequence continues at coordinate 14,171,352 of BSBM01000072.1, read as the reverse complement.
AGCCTCAGCCATGTTCTCTGAAATGATGTCTTCCCAATTGAATATAGTACCATATGTGGTGATATGATACACTAGTGAAACCCAGATGATCTTATACATGTTTGCAATTTCCTTCTCGTAGATTCTGCATAAAAGAATTGTAACAATTCTAAATGGAGTTTTCACATTTTGTGTATCATGCTCCCCACTAGCTCTCTGCCTCAACTGCTTACCTCGGAGAAGCATTTTCTTTTCATATTATGAGTGATCTATCTTTACACTATTAATCCAATCAGTTGTTAGGAATACTTTGGGAGCTAGCTATTTATAAGCCTTGCTTATGTGAGTAGGTTGAAATGAGGAAACCCCATTTCCATTAGTGTCGAAAATGATCTTGAATTTAACATCTACATGAGGTAACATCCATCCTATTACTTCAGAACACGGGAATAGTTTTGGTCGAGCAACTACCTTGTGGATTCCATATTTCTTTATATTTTGGTATATAACCATTTCCTCGATCGAGGCATCTATAATTTTTTGATCTCTGAAGAGATGGTAAATTTCTCCCCACTTGTATTCGGGGACTATTCCAATAACATCTCTTGTATCCTATCCTAATGTCTAAATCAGATTCTACCACTTTGCCATTGTGCTTAGAAGATCGCATATACATTTCAGTGTCCAATGATAATAAAAAATTGACCTGCACCTTCCTCGAGATTATTCGGGATATGACAGTTTCAGTAGTATTTTAATAATTTTAATAAACTTACGGTTTCCCTTCCAATTGTGAAATGACAACTGCAAGAGATGCGCTTGTCAAGCCCTAAAATTCTAAAATTTTGTTTGTCTAACTGTTCAGGTTGAGTTTCCTAAAACTTGCCAACAATTCAATGTAAATTTCGTTGGTTAGGGTTCAAGGTTTCCTTCAATCATGAGTATATAGCATGGAGAAACAAATATGAGGCTACCATTTAGTTTTTAAACGGAAAAAAATGGTGGGATTTAAAAAAAATGAAAAACTAGGGCAAAAGAAAAATGACACTCACTTAATACCTGACACCAATCAAAGACCAAAAATTTATCAAGTAAGACAATGGGGCCTACCTAGAGAGGATGAACATGATCCTAAGATGGCGTGTGATCTGGCAGAAGTCTTTCTCTAAGTGGCTAGGGTGAATGGTGTTCATAAATGCAATGTCAAACTAGAATGGGATTTTCCCATTTAAGTTTTATTTTAGCCCTAAATACTCATTAAATGTTTAGTGGTGGGAAGATCCTTTTCACATGACCTTACATAAACCATACCATGTTCTTACTCAAAGGAAAAGGAATACAACTTGGTCTAATAGTCATACTTTATATCATCCACCAATTGAAACTTGATCCAATGTGTTTTAGAGGAAAAATATGATTTTAGGCCGATGTGTTTCGATCTAAAACGTTGTTTACACTGGCCTATTTCAATGCAAGCAATATATGATCTGAAAACACAACCCTGCTGGTGAAAAAATATAACGGGATCCGATGTGTATCAGAGCAAACATTAATTTGACGCCGACTACTTTAGGCTCAACGATGAAAATTGTCTAATATTATTTGGGTTAAAACATAAACTAACTGAAAAAAAACTTCAGTTGGGCTACGACCCCTTTGGAGAAAAACCGAATTCTCTTCCGATTCTTTCAGTGTGAAAATGAAATGTCCTCCAATCGACACAAAAGTGGATTCTAGCCTGACTATTTCGTAGCGTAAATAATTTTTACTTCGAGCATTTCAACGAAGTTTTGGATTTTACTTTGACTGTTTTGGTGAAATTTTAGATTTTCCTCCGAAACAACAAAAACTCAAAATTTTTCTAAGAGCAATTTTTTTTCCATATAAAGATTATAAAAGAATTTTGGAACCTAAGGGGTAAAAATGAAGACAAAATCTAAATATGGACTCAAAATCCAAGGGGCCCTAAAATCTAAGAAATTTTTGGGAAGGGTTTGAAACTGCAACAATTGACAACTAGCTAGGGAACTTAGATCAATGAAAAGAAACCAAAATACTCTTTTGAAACAGATGATTTAGTTAGGGTAAGAATTACTTCTACTTGTTAATAACTTTTAATTGTAAGAATCATATCTCATGTATTTACATTGTAATTGAAAATTTTCCATTTGAATTTGGAATAAATGTCACATGGATCATTAATTATTGTTAGTATCAGGGATATGGCAGCTTGGTTCATAATTCACAATACTCTCCTGGGGCCAAAATATGAGGTTCATTTACCTACCCTGTCTCTTGGAATCCACTAGGTAAGACACCATAGGTCCGTAACAACATCAGGCTTATGTAATCATTCGTTCCTCATTCCTATACCATATGCATTTCTTTGATGCTTGAGTCATTATCTCATGCAGTTCTCTTTTCCTTAAGAGGTCTATCATAGGCTCTTCCATCCATGATGTCCTTTTGTGTGGGTAATGAATGTTTTATTTTATTTATCATACCCATGGACAGAGAAGAACCTTCTTCGAATATTATAAGAAGTGTTCTCCCAATTTACTTTGTACATTTAATTCTTCTTTAAATATCCAATTTTTACTTTGGTGGATATTTATATTTTCGAGAAATTTTGACTTTATTAGCACCTTTTTGCTTTGATATTGTGGGATAGGATTATTTTGATTGCTATACCTCTGCAAGATTTCCTTCCTTTCCATGGGTCATCCATAGTATACTACCTGAGGCAAGGTTATTTAAGCGTATAGTGAGTGGATCCCCGAGATAGTAGTATATAGATATTTATCCTATCTATTCACATAGGTTTTAGTACATTTTAATGTAGAATGAACGAGGTGAAAAAATTTCCATGAAACAAAGTGACAAATAAGGAAAATAAGTTGCAATGTTTGAGATTAATGACTCTTCACAAAAAGAAGACACCTTCAGATTTCAAATCAATTCTCAAATTTTCTAAATTCATAAACCTTTATGTAAGAGATATTCTGTGAATAATATCATATCTCAGCTTCCCATTCATCACTTTGATTATTGAGCTTACTTTATTCAAAAACAAAAAGAAAACTAATGATACAGCTAAAAGCATTAGACTATTCTAAAAATGAATAAACAACATAAAAGAAATCTATTTATGTACAAAGGTTTCCTTAAACTTAAGAAAAATATTGTTTGAGGGCTTGGATGTTTACAGGAAGAGTTTGAAATTCTCCTTGTAGATCTTGTAGTCTATATGTTCCTAGGCCAAGCTTCTCAAGGCCAAGCTATAGATGTTGAAAATTGGTGTGCTTTCCCTTCTCTTCGTGGGGGTGATCCCACTTTAGAACTAAGTCTCCTACCTCAAATATTTCTTTCCATATTTCTAACTCTCAAACCATATCTTAGTGTTACATTGATGAAGGTTAAACTTATCTCTGGCCTTTTGTCTTTCTTCTTCAAGTTTTAGCAAAGTATTAATTCATGATTGCATAACCTTGATATCGGATCCCCTAGATGCTTTTTTTAATTGAAAGGAAGGTAAGAGGATAGTTGGATGGAGTATATCCTATTTCTCGTAAACTAACATATAAGGAGAAACCCATAGATCATTCTTTGCAGTGACCCTATCATCCCATAAAGAATTAGGAAGAGCTACATGCCAATTTCTCTGGTTTTCAATAACTTTTTTCTTCAAAATTCTAATCAAGTTTTTATTAGTAGAATCTCCCAACCCATTCCCTTTTGGATAGTAATTCAAAGAATAATTCAATTAATTCCTTTTTCCACAACAAACTCGCTTATTTTCGAAGAAGAGAAACAAGAAGCATTGTCAAAAATTAAAGAAATTGGAACCCCAAACCTGGTTATGATGTTCTCTTGTAGAAACTTGTTAGCCGCATCTTCGTTGACATTGCGTTAGGGGACAAATTTAATCCATCGAGTAAAATAATCCATTGCGATAAGAATGTAATTATGTTGCATAGAATAATTGGGGTTGATTTCTCCAATGATGTCTAAGACCCATTGTTCAAATGGTTCAGAAATGATGACTGGTTGCAATGGTGCTACTAGCTCTGCTAATCTTCAGATTCTCTTTTGGAACACCTCACATTTTCGGTCATATGTGTGTGCATATTTGAATATAGTATTCCAATAATACCCTGCTCTTAGGATTTTATGGGTAGTAGTATCTCCAGAATAATGACCTCCAGCAGGGCCATCATGCAATTCTTTAACCACTTTCTCTGCATCGTCCTTCTCTAGACATCTAAGAAATACTCCATCATAATTTCTTCGGAAGTGTACTCCATTTATTATCTAATATGTGGCTGATTTCAAATGGAGAGATCTTCTTTGCTTGGAATTCCAATGTTCTAGAGTATACCCATGCTGAAGATAATTCACTAGATATAGGTACCATGAAGTAGGCGTAGTATGAATCAAACATACTTCTAACAAGTCCATTTCAGATTCATTGTTCCATGCATTCATCTCTTCATTTGGATTCTCAGTAAGTAGCTTGCATAGTCCTTAGCCTTTGAACATATTTGTGGGTTTAAATTCTAGAACATATTCTTGTAATGCAATTACCCAATTCCTGTGTCTTTCTTGCAATTCCTTTTGGACAAATACATATCTAACAGTTGGATGAGGTACTATAACTTTAGTTCTGCTCTTGATAATGTAGGGTCTGAATTGCTTTAAGGCTTTGAACATAGCGTAATCTTATTTCTCTACATACGGGTAATTTAGTTCAGCCCCTTGTAACCTAGCGCTCTTAAAAGATATTGTATATTCATCCCCTTGCTCTCCCTTTTGAGTGAGAACTGCTGCAAGGGAATGATTAGACACAAAAGTATAGAAGATGAAATCCTTTCCCAAATTTAGAATGCTCAATGATGGTGCATGTGCAATAGTGGTTTTAATATCCTTAAAAGCATTATTTTATATCTTAGTCCATTTAAATTGTACACTTTGCTTCACCATTTGTTGCAAAGGTTTTACAATTTGTGCAAATTCTGGTACAATCCTTCGAACAAAATTGATATTTCCCATGACCGATTGCATTTCCCTTTTATTATGGGAAATGGGTATCTGGAGTACAACGTGTATTATTTCTGGGTTAATCTAGATTCCCTTTTTTGAGATGATGTGCCCTAACAAATTCCATTCTAAAACAACAAATATGTTTTTCTTGGGCTTCAAAGATATGCCATATTTTCTGCAATGTTCAAAAATCTATTTTAAATGAAAAGCATGGTCTTCTCTTTTCTTGCAGAAGATTGTGACATCATTTAAATAAACAACAATGCTATGGTCGATTAATCCTTAGAATGCAATATACATGGCCCTTTGGAATGTGGCTCCAACATTCATAAGGCCAAATGACATTCTCATATAAGTAAACATTCCCCATTTTGTGTGGAAGGTTGTTTTAAGACAATCCTTTTCGAACACTAATACGTGATTATATCCTAAAAACCCGTATAGTAAGGAGAACATTTTCAATCACGATACAAGTTGTAAAATTTGTTCCATGGGAAGAATCTAATAATTGCCTTTATCGAATGCTCTATTTAGATTTTGAGAATCCACAGACAGTCTTATCTCACCCGATTTTTTTTGTATAGGCACTAGGTTTTCCACCCATTCGGAATGCCGAAATTTGAAAATAATTTTGGCATCCAAGAGCTTCTTCAATTCCTTTTGAATCAATGGCTCTACAGTAAGGTGCATTTTATGAAGTTGTCGCTGAAAAGACTTAGCTCCTTGTTTAATTTGGATCGCATGTTGTATAATACTTGTATCATAAGTCTTCAAATCATTATACATGCATGTGAAGACACATTTGTATTGTTGAAAAAATTTAATAAATTTATGTCTTTCTCTAGGTGAACAACATCTTCCCAAATTGACATACTTTGGTTCCTGCTCTATTCCTAACCGATTCACCAATTCATATTGCATGGAAGAGCTATTTGTTATTACATTAGCTGGCTTCCGAAATTTATGTTGTAGATCAAATAAATTTTCTATATTCCGTATTCCTTTTGGCATAAAATTCCCATTTCTTTTATTATGATCCTCCAGATATGATTGATGTTCAACTTCATCAATAATCGAACCTTTGAATATGTCTTCATCGATCAAAAAATTAAGAATTTGTTCATCATCATCGAACACTCTCCAATTTCTAACATTATCTGGAAAATATGGTATGAAAAGTAATTCAATATAACATTTGTTATTAGTTGGTACTAAACGTGAAGAAGAAGTAGCCAATAAATCAACAACAACATTTCGTAAGCTAGGAATATAATTTATATTAAAAGCATCAAAATTAGGAATCAAATTCCATACCTCATCTTGATAACCTTTCAAGTGTGGAGATTAGCAATGAATAATATTCCTTAATTGTCCAACAATGATCTTAAAATCACCAAAAAATTTTAAATTCTTCACATACAAATCAATTGCCTTTTGAGTCCCTGAATCAAGGCTTCATATTCAGCAGTGTTATTGGTGCATTCAAATTCTAATCTATAGGATAGAAATAATATTTCCCCTTGAGAATATACAAGAAAACACCCAGCTCCTGATCCCCCCTGTGTCTTGGAGCCATCAAAAAATAAATTCCAAAATATTACCTCTAATTTATCTAAATCAGTATTAGTATCTAAGTTAGTGAATAACTCTACTATATTATAATCAATCTCGCAAGTCCATGAAAATTAAAGGAGATCAGAATGTGTTTGAATTATGACCATTATCTTTAGCTTGGTAATTTCCAGGTTCTATTTCTAGAAAGTAATTTCCCAACATAGAATATGAAGAATTGTCTGGTTCATTCTTTCCTTCTAACTCAGTCACATTAAACTTCATATTTGGTTCTCTTAATACTTTAATATGATTCTTCTTGTTTTGGTAAGGTATCCAAAAATGAGACAAATCAATTGAAAAATAGCCATTCAATTTACTTGACCAATCCCTACTTAATATCAATGGATAAGCTTCTGGAATATCAACCACCACAATATCAATGACTTGGAAGACTCTTGAATCTGCAACCAATCTAATCAAAACATTCTTCATCTTCCCTATGACTCTAACATATGACCTATCAAGTTGAATAATCCGATAAGGGGATGCAGTCAACTTCCCATTAATCTTTTTACAAATAGAAAGTGCCATAATATTGGACGAAGTTCCTGAATCTACCAAGCATTTATGCACATTATAGTGTTGCAGCCTAATCCTTAGTGTTAGGATTTGTGTGCACCAATCACGTGCAAAGAAGACCAATAATTGTTGAGAGTAGACCAAGAGTCAATCGGGAGTCCAAGATACCACTTGGAATTTGAACTCCAAGGGTCACTTCTCTTGTATATATATGTACATTAATTAATGAGAAGTTAGTGTGCTTTGACACATATTTCCTACGTCTTCATGAATTAATTGTTTATGTGCCCATTTGGACACCTTACAGTGGTATCAGAGCACTTATTATCCCATGGCACATGCTTAGTCCTACATTTCTAGTTTCGTCAGACCTGCAATTATTCTCTACTTGTTCTGAAAAATACTAAGTTTTTTTATTCTTTGTCCCTTCCAGTCCAAATTGCATAATCGTTTCTCTTCGAAATTCTATTGGGTACGTTTTAGTTTGCATGCATTGTGCATAGTCCTAGAAATTAATTATTGTAAGTCATATTGATTGCTCACCAACATGCAAGTGTTATACTTTGAATGTCAAAAAGTCTTATGATCCTTCTACGTATTTTCCTCTACTAGGTTTTGTCCTCTCAGTCTAGGCGTTTTTATGCAGTTTTGCTTGACAGTTTGTAATAACCATTTTAAACATGTGCCATTGTGTATACATTTTTCCATCTTACTTGCAAGACTTGTTTGTATTACACAGTTGATCAATCTGTCTACATATACTTAGGAGAAGAAATTGTAATGCCTCCCTATCTTTCGTATGAGACTCTTTGGCATAGAGCCATTCTGTTCACTTGAAACCTTAATCATGGCCACTTGAAAATTGTTTATTTATTTTTCTTTCCATAGACTGATTCCACCTCTGCATGTATGGATCGACCTGGTAATAGTCATGGATTAGACTACACCCAAAAAGAAATGAACCCTAATTCGTTCTATGTAGAAAATTTAAATCTACGCAATATTTTTCTTCTCTTTGCGTTTATGAATTCAAATTTCGTTGCAATTTACACACTGTGATTTGGTCAAAAGTTTATATCTCTGTGACCCGAGTCTTTTCTCTCAACCACAATAGGATGTGTGGATTCATTCATTGTTCATATGATAGCATAGAAAGCTCAGTTCCACTAGGATGAATTTGTGTGCGACCTAGATGTTTGAATGGAAGCGATGAAGATGAGTGGAGAAGATAATGAAAAAAATGGATCAAGAAGGATACCACAGGTGAAAAAAAAATTATATTACCACTGCTTGTAGTGAGTTCTATGAAATAGAGCTCAATGAACTTCATAATCTATGACAATCGTCGAGGCAATGGGAATAAAAATACTGTAGTATGTCAACGTGTAGCAGTTAGAGGAGTCAAAAGGATTGATGGAATGTTCCTCAAAAGACAACCTAAAAAAAATTCTTAGGGGTATCTGTAGTTGTCGTAAAACCATTTGTTTACGTAATTAACTCTGCATGATCAATGAAGTGATGTTTTCCCATTTTGATATATTCTACTTTTACCATGCATGGATTTATGGTCTACCAAAGGCTTTGTTTTGGTTAGCTTTGCTAATGTTTATGATTCCTTTCTATTTCAACAACCTATATAATATTTATATAGTTAGAATATCCAACATCAAATCAATGAGATATAAATTTTATATAATTAACATAATCAACTAAATGCAAAGGTTTAGAGTATCCATACCCCATATTCCTCTAATCCAAATGTATGTATATGACCTTCACATTTAAAATATACAATAGTTAAAGAATTTATTTTATTTTTATAATACTACATATGCTTATTGAAAATACTACATATGCTTATTAATATACATATATCCCTATTTGTGACTTCCTTTATCCAAATGGTAACACTTACAACTTACCTCATAGATCAATACCTATCCACACACAGATATATTAATAATCCATAATAGCTAAAATCTAATGTTTAAGAATATATCATAATAATTTATCATCATATGGCCTTATCCTATTACAATGGAAAAAATGGCTTCTAACATAAAGATTATCAAACAAATTATATTATATATAAATAAAATGAAAATATGTAACACCATGGGAGGATTGATAGTTAAGGGCGAGCTATGAGATACGAAAAGTAGTGCTTCCAGTTCGTGAGACATCATCTGGTAGTTCTCTTAGACTTTATCAGACTCACACGACAGGGTAACATTAAAGGCTAGGATAGGAGGAATTCTCCAGTTAATGTTTCTAGCTGGATTGAAACACAAGGTTTAATGTTTTAAAGTGATAGACTGGCAGTAGGTAATAAGATACAACATACAGAGGTACAGTAAATGACACAGAGAGCCTATTTAAGAGACATATGACTATGCAGAAGGAGTTTGAATATTACCTGCTATAGGGTAATGTTATAAGCTAGGGTGGAACAATATCTCTAGTTAATATTTATAGCAAAAATGAAATTGTTACGGCCGAGACAAGAATCCCAAGTTAAGTTTAACGTTTACAGGTCAGAGCATAATGAAGATCCAGTTTAAAGTTTAATGTGACGGGTTGTAATAACGCTTAGAAGGTGGTTGCGATTTGTTTTATTAACTACCCCAATTTATTTTAAATAGGTGGAACTATCCTCACCATGATACAGTGGAAAAGCTTCACTAAAAGACCACAGTTTGCCACTCTGTAGAATAGGCGTGTGCTAAAATAGGAAAATCGCCCAGTAGTAGAAATTAAGAGCTGGGAGTGTGATGACTACTTACTTTGGAGTATTTATATGACAATAAGCTAGAAAAGTATAATTTGTTGCTTCTTTTATTATGATATTGTTTAATGGAATTCTTTTGGTGCAATTAACATCGTGGTTATTTGTTGGAGGCAATCTTGATCTTAGATTTTGGCTCAATATATTGTAATTACTCATCTACATCGGATACGACACTAGATAAAATAAAAATAAAAAACTCATAAGATATGTTTTTAAACCGTACAAACAATCAATCTCCATCGTAGAGATGCAAGCTCTAAAATGTTAACACTATATTATGTTTTTATATCAAAATTTCTACGCAGACCATGCAATCTATGCATACCATGTAGTCATATTTTCTACAAAGTAGACTTCTACCGGTTCAATTTATCATGCATTTAATTTCTCATAGGATAACATGTTAGCCTTGGTTCTTAATACTAGGAAAGGAAATAAACAAACAATGGATGGATGATCAATCGACATTAATACAAGATATAAGAAGACTAAGACAATAAAATTCATTGCATACATTTAGGAAGAAAACCATTAAACACATATAAGATAAACCTACTTACTTGAAATAAATGGGAAGATTACTTAGCTTTAGAAATGTAGAATAGGGAGACTAAGAACTTAACTGCAACATACCTCCCTTACAATTAACCTATGTTCAGGGTAGGACGAAATCCACTAGGACGTAAGAGTAACGCTCTGCTTTCTCTCTCTAATTAACATTCTTCGTCTTCCCATGAGTTCTTCGCTTCCGCCAAAGATCCCCTTTACGAACACAATAGTGTCTTCTTTATAGCCAAAATTGTTCTTTTGGAATTCCAAGATAAGTTCTTTTCAAACTTAACTTATTAACTTAGTTAATTCTTTACTTATTGATTTACTTAATCAATCTTTAATTAATTACTTAACTTATAAATATTTAATTAATTTACTTAACTTATCTTTTAACTTTAGCTAACCTTAACTTAGTTAGCTAATCTTAACTGATTGACTTTCATAGTCAATCTTTATTTAAGTAGTTAATTCATATTTACTTAGCTAATATTTAACTTAGTTTAGCTAACCTTTACTGATTGACTTACATAGTTAATCTTTAATTAATTAGTTAACTAATATTTAACTTAGCTAACTTTAACTTAGTTTAGCTAATCTTAAGTGATTGGCTTACATAGTCAATCTTTATTAAATTATTTAAGTGAATATTAATAGCTGAGAGTTATCCATGACTCATGCATTCATTACTAGTTTTACATGCATACCCATGCATTAACTGCTAGTTAATATTTTCTTCTTTTGTAGAAAATCTTGTATAGCTTTTAAAGCTTTTACTTTTAATCAAGGACAATCAGTCCTTTTTCAATATTACTTACTTTATTTATCTTATTTGTAATAACATTTAAATATTTATTTACAAATAACAATATGTTTTCTTAGTAATAATAAATCCTTTTATCCTTATTCCTAATTTATAATTAGGAAAATATTAATCATTTTCTACGTAGGAACTTTAACAAGATCTTTTGTTGAGGCCAAGGTACTAATGTTGTCTAGGTTAACTTCTTATTTTTAATTAATGGTACTCAATATGGGTTAGCTCCATGCTAATAGTTAGGTAAATGTAGATTATTAATTCCTTTCAGAGATTAGAAGTTTCTTCGGCGTCCTTAGCTAAGACTAATTATTAACATACTTTCAAACTTAAGTGTTTTCTAAGTGAACGTCAGAGTTCATTTTAAGTTCTCTCAGCACTAAGATGACCAATGTCATAAAAAACATATGGCTATGAAGCCATTTACCCTCACCCCCTAGTGGATTCCATGCCCCATCTGTTTCATTGCGCCAATCCTTCATTCTCCTAAGTATACAAATTCACTTAACACTTAGGAAAACATAATAACACTTACAAAGTTTTACCTACGGAACTCCTACCATGAGTTCCTTGACGTTGGTGGGTATACAACTGTATATTTTGTTGTAGAAACCCTAAGGGAGAAAGAAGGATATTACATCCCCTCCTTAAGAATAACACTGTCCTCGGTGTTTGTACCCTTCCAAACTTTATCTTCCGCTTTTAGTTGTCTCTGTAAGCATAAAAGTTTCAACTATCTTGGAGGGATAATTTTAAGGACCCATACTTATTTAAAAGTGTATAAACCTTGGTGAATCTTACCAATTCTTAAAATGTCAACTATAAAATATTAGGTGATATTTTCTAAAATTATTTCAATTTCTAAGGATTTTATATAGATTATATAATAATTTGGTGATTTTTAGAGTGAAAAACGTTTACCCCATCAAAATTGGGTGAAATGGGGCTTCAAAAAATGCAAATTGGCAAATCGTTTTTTGGAAGAAAACATTGAAAAATAGCCCTTGGGCTAAATTTTGCCTCTAAAATTATCCTTGCTATCTTGCTTTCTTTGACATCCTTTTATATATCCTCAATGTTTCTTTCTTTTTGTACCTGTACTTTTCACAAACAACACAAGTTGTTGTTATCATTTTATCATAAAATACATACATACATCTGATTTTTCCAAAATCAATTTGAACATAAGTAATAATTTTCCCTTGCAACATCATGTTGCGGCCTTTTCATGGCGACTCTTTGTAGAGTTTGATCTTATTACAAAGCTTTACTTTGAAATTCCCTATACCTGCACATGTTTCATTCATACATGATCATGATCTAAGATAATATTTTTAAAATTCTCTTTATGACATTTCTTTTCCAGTGCCTTTAGTCATCCTCTACTTGCTTTTCCTCGAATGCAATAATATCAATGCTCATAACGTGAGTTGTGCATCAACATAACATACCACATACATAATATAAGCAAAAATATGCATAACTTTAATATAACAAGTGCATAACATAAGTATATGAGCATACCTCATGCATAACATATGCATAGTAGAACACAACTCTTCATGAGATATCTCAACACTGAATAAGACTTTATTATTCTAGGTGCTCCAGAGGTACCTAATAATCAATAGTGAACTGATTACTGATGCTCTAGAGCCTCCAACTCAACATCAATATTATAATGAGTTTTACTGCTTCTAGAGACTTATGTTCAACACACATAAAATTAAGCCATGTGCTCCAAAGCTTACACTGAACACATAATAAAGTAGTCCATGTGCTCCAGATCTTACGCTCAATACATAATATGTGCTCCAGGTATTATTCCCAACACATATAAAAGTAATGCATGTGCTCCAAAGTTTACTCTCCACACATAATGAAGTAGTCCTTGTGCTCTAGGGATTATGCCCATCACATATAAAAGTAATCCATGTGCTCTAGAGATTACGCTCAACACATAATAAAGTAGTCCATGTGCTCCAAAGCTTACACTCAAGACATAACAAAGTAGTCCATGTGCTCCAGGGCTTATGCCCAACACATATAAAAGTAATCCATGTGCTCCAGAGCTTATGCTCAACACATAATGAAGTAGTTATTGGATTACTGTTGCTCCAAAGATTCAACCTGAAAATCAGTTAATCATAATGAGTCTAAGTGCTCCAAAGATTTTATTGCTCGACACTCACTCAACAATAGTTCTAGTGCTCCAGAGCTTATGCTCAACACTAAAGTCTAATCAAATAATTTGCGATTATTCCATGCTAGCAGAATCTTGCATCTTTTATTTGGATCTGGTCGCAAATTCAAGGTTGTTTTCTATCTTTAGTACTAATGTAGAGTAGTCACAATGTCCATTTACCATCCCTTTGTGTGGATCTTGTAAAATAATTTTCCCTAATATTCCCACGGTCCTCTCTCTAGGACGCACCAAATATCATACAATTTGGTAATGTGAGCGCTCAAAGATCCACGACTGAACCCTCCAGTGAACTTGGAATCACTTGCCCCTTGCAAGGTTCTCTCTCTACAACTATCCTTTTTGGGAAAGGTTCTTTATTTGAATTTAGGTCATCTTGTTTAGACATTTGTTTTTATTATTCAATTGCTTCTTTCATTTATTTGTTAACCCTTCAATAACTATTTTTGTTTACTGTAGGGAAATTTCCTTAAATTTTCCAAGAGATTTATAATCCCGGGCATCCCTCATGATTAGCTCAAAAGGTTTTATAACTCTTTTCTTATTTTAAATTCATTTTTCTTTATTGCAGGTCTCATAAATTCAATATTTTTCTTAATTCTAAGTCTTTTTAAAGCTTCCTTAACCCCTTACCTGTAATAACCTCAAAGTACTTTCATTCACCACGATATATAATTAAAACTCAAAATAAATGAATACATTACAATCATCACATTGTTAGTCACGCTTTGATGTTCCAGAACCTATCAACTTGACATGAATCCAAACATATAATATGTCTAGTAATCTTGATGCTCCATAGTCCTTTGACTCAACATCAAACCATAACTAAAGTAAATGATCATGATGCTTCCAGAGTCCTCCCAACTCAACATCAAACCATCATATTAATCCCTTCAGGACTTGATTAACACTCTATGCATACAATATACTAAACATCATCTTAAATCAAACATGCCACTTCTAGTATCTTGCAAAAACATGTATCAACTATTTTCAACAATTCTCGATTTTCTAAATCAATTGTTATGCCTATGCTTAACATTTCTATAAATAGGATCTCAAATTCATCATCTTGTTTCCTATTCAATTTCTTATAAACATATTAAATTATTCATGCAAATGACTATCATCAATCTAACTGTAAATTTCCATCATGCTATCTGTTCAAAATAGTTATCGAATCATAATTCATGTTAGGAAATACCTCATGTATTACTTTTCGTTCACAAGTCTTGGTGAAGTCTCTTGTACCCGCATGCATTTGCATGCTTCAGTTACAATCTCTTTCCAGAATTTATTTACATCACAATCTCTTATTCATCATAAAGAAAAACATAACATATATCAATTTCCTATCTTGATCGTATATAAGATCTTGTTTGCAATCAAACATTCTTATGCGTAATTCTAACACATTACTCCTTTTTTGACAAGTATAGTCACAACTGGATTTGGACATATCTTGGTATTGTCGATATTTTAAGCATATCAATTATTTCAAAACTTTACGACCAAGTACAACATCTATATTCAAGACACCCGACAAACTTTCATGACTTCAACTACTCCTGTCTAGTTTCTAAGACTCTTCTCATGCCACTACAAGTCATAACATCTCCTTTATGTTTTTCTATAGTTTTCTCACTAGTACTTTAATATATAAATTTTTCATCGTGCTTTCAACACCATGCATTCAAATGGTTTAGACATATTATTCTCCTATATAACATTCTAAAATAGAAGGCAATTGCATGCCCTGAATTTCTACTTATATAAGAAAGTAAATACTTCTATTTTTACCATAAATACTTCATACTTTTCCTAAGTAGACATTTTTTATTTTATTTTTGTTGACATGTTTATCGCAAATAGAGTCTCGAATCTCATTTTCATGTTTTGACTATAAATTAAAACCATTTCAAACATTGTTTAAAAAATATTAAAGGCCAGTGCACCTATGCTACACTCATCTAGTCATGTTATGTTTTGAAACTCTACATTTCTATACAGAATATAACTATTACTTTTAGGCATACATACCTCATGTTTTTTTGGTCATGTAGGAGGTAAACATATCAATCCTCATCTTTGGTTTTATTTTACTAAAGGATTGAATCCTATCTTTTTACTTGGAACCAGATTCCGTCATAGAGCATAGGTCCTTTAAAGCAATTTTACTTCCTAGGTAATCTCTCTACTTGCTTGGCTATAGCATATAATACACATTTATTGACATACTAGTTCAAATTTTCTATATCATGCATTCTAATAATATAAACAACTATTAATAGGGTAAATATCTACTAGAAAACATCTTTACATTTGAAATACTATATAGAGTACGCAATGTACTTGCACGTTTGTGAGTCCTAGGCCGTAGTGTTGTTACTGGGCTCTGATACCACTTGTAATGTCCCTCAAAAAACACCATAAAAAAAACAATTCTTAGAGTTCTCCGTAGTTGTCACAAAACCATTTTCTTACGTAATTAACTCTGCATGATCACAGAAGTGATGTTTTCCCATTTTGATAGAGTCTACTTTTACCATGCATGGATCTATGGTCTACTAAAGGCTTTGTTTTGGTTAGATTTGCTAATGTTTATGATTCCTTTCTATTTCAAAAACCTATATAAGATTTATATAACTAGAATATCCAACATCAAATCAATGATATATAACTTTTATATAATTAACCTAATCAACTAATGCAAAGGTTTAGATTTTCCATACCCCATATTCCTCTAATCCAAATGTATGTATATGATCTTCACATTTAAAATATACAATAGTTAAAGGACTTATTTTATTTTTATAATACAATAAACATATTTATTTTCTCTATGTTTATGGATTTCATTTTAGTTACATCTACTATAAAGGTGATATTCACTTATTGGGTACTCCCCAAATAGGCAAAGAATATAACTTAAATCTTATATTTCAAAAAGTATTTCATATAATAATTGTAACTCTATTATAAGAAATAAAAATCAATTGTAAATTTCTAAAATACATATAAATATATTTTTATAAAAAATGAACCACTAAGGTATTTTAAATACACTAAGCCGCTTTCAACGATTACCCTAGCAAATTGGATTATGTGTATATATATACAACTCTAGATTATTTTAATTAACCCATTACTTTCTTGTCCTCAAACCAAGTCTAATTTCTAGGTATGTTATCCATTTTACCCATTTCCTTTTATGTATCAACCATGTATTATATTGATAGATAAAAATCCTAAACTCATGCTCATAATTCAAATATCCATATTTTAAATTTATTTCAAAGGATAAAATTTACTTACAATATATACATATAAAATCAAGTAATATATATATATATATATCCTTTTTAAATACATATTACTAATTATACATATTTAATTCTCCAAGTACACATATTTGTAACAACATTTACCATATCATGATACAATTTAAAGGCATTTTCTAATGTATTTTCATTGATCAATATACATATATCCCTGTTTGTGACTTCCTTTAGCCAAATGGTAACAATTACAACTTACCTCATAAATCAATACCTATCCACACATATATATTTGTAATCCATAATAGCTAAAATATAATGTTTAAGAATATATTATAATAATTTAAATCATCATATGGCCTTATCCTATTACACTAGAAAACGTCGCTTCTAACATCATGATTATCAAACAAATTGTATTATATATAAATAAAACGAAAATATGTAACACCATGGGAGGACTGACAGTTAAGGGAAATCTATGACATACAATTAGTAGCGTTTCTAGTTCGCGAGACATCATCTAGCAGTTCTCTTAGAATTTATCAGACTCACACGACATGGTAACGTTAAAAGATAAAGTAGGAGGAATTCTCAAGTTAATGTTTTTAGATGGAATGAAATACCAAGTTTAACGTTGTAAAGTGACAGACTGGCAGTAGGTAACAAGAGACAACACGCAGAGGTACAAGAAATAACACGCAGAGACTATTTAAGAGACAGATGACTATGTAAAAGGAGTTTGAAGCTTACCTACTACATGGAAAATGTTATAATCCAGGGCGGAACAATATCTCCGGTTAATATTTATAGCAGAAATGAAATCGTTACGGCCGAGACAAGAATCCCAAGTTAATTTTAACGTTTATAGGTCAAAGCAGAATGCAGATCCATGTTTAAATTTTAATGTGACGGGTTGTATTAAATCTTAGCAGGTGGTTGTGATTTGTTTTATTAACTACCACAATTTATTTTAAATACGTGGAACTATACTTACCATAATACGTTGTCATAGCTCCACTAAAACACCACAGGTTGCCACTCTATAGAATAGTCGTGTGGTAAAATAAGAAAATCACCTAGTAGTATAAATTAAGAGCTGAGAATGTGATGACTACTTACTTTGGAGTATTTATATGACAATAAGCTAGAAAAGTATGATTTGTTGCTTCTTTTATTATGATATTGTTTAATGTAATTGTTTTGGCGCATATAATATTGTGGTTATTTGTTGGAGGCAATCTTGATCTTAGAGTTTGGCTCAATATATTGTAATTACTCTTCTACATCGAATACAGAGCTAGACAAAATTTAAAAAAAAACTCCTGAGATATGTTTTTAACCCTACAAAGGATCAATCCCCATCGTACAGATGCGAGCTTTAAAAATTTAACACTATATTATATTTTTATATCAAAATTTCTACGCAAACCATGCGATCTATGCAGACCAAGTAGTCATATTTTCTAAAGACTAGATCTCTACCGATTCAGTTTATCATGCATTTAATTGCTCATAGGATAACATGTTAGCTGTGGTTCTTAATACTAGGAAAGGAAATAAACAAGTAATGGATAATTGACATTAATACAAGATATAAGAAGACTAAGACAATAAAATTCATTGCAAACATTTAAGAAGAAAGCTATTAAACACATATAAGATAAACTTACGTACTTGAAATAAATGGGAAGATTACTTAGCTTTAGAAATGTAGAATAGGGAGACTAAGAACTTGACTGCAACGTTACTCCCTTCCAATTGACCTTTGTTCGGCGTAGGTTTTCCTGCCGAGAGATCACCCTTGAGATGGGCACGAAATCCACTAGGACATAAGAATAATGCTCTGCTTTCTTTCTCTAATTAACATTCTTCGTCTTCCCATGATTTCTTCGCTTCCGTTGAAGATCCCCTTTACGAACACAATAGTGTCCTCTTTATAGCAAAAAATATTCTTTTGGACTTCCAATATCATTTCTTTTCGAACTTAACTTATTAACTTACTTAATTCTTAACTAATTGATTTACTTAATAAATATCTAATTAATTACTTAACTTATAAATCTTTAATTAATTTACTTATATTATCTTTTAACTTTAGCTAATATTAGATTAGTTAGTCAATCTTAACTGATTGAATTTCATAGTCAATCTTTATTTAATTAGTTAATTCATATTTACTTAGCTAATATTTAACTTAGTTTAGCTAACCTTTACTAATTGACTTACATAGTCAATCTTTAATTAATTAGTTAACTGATATTTAACTTAACTAACTTTAACTTAGTTTAGCTAATCTTAACTTATTGACTTACATAGTCAATATTTATTTAATTAGTTAGCTGAATATTAATAGCTTAGAGTTATCTATGCATACTCATGCATTAGTCACTAGTTATCCATGCATACCCATGCATTAACTGCTAGTTAATCTTTTCTTCTTTTGTACATAAGCTTTTATAGCTTTTCAAGATTTTACTTTTAATCAAGGACAATCAGTCCCTCTTCAATCTTACTTACTTTATTTATCTTATTTGTAATAACATTTAGATATTTATTTACAAATAAAAATATCTTTTCTTAGTAATAATAAATATTTTTATCTTTATTCCTAATTGATAATTATGAAAGTATTAATCCTTTTCTACTTAGGAACTTTAACAAGATCTTTTGTTGAGGCCAAGGTACTAATGTTGTTTAGGTTAACTTCTTATTTTTACTTAATGGTACTCAATATGGGTTAGCTCCATGCTAATGGTTAGGTCAAGGTAGATTATTACATCCTTCCGGCGATTAGAAGTGTCTTCGGTGTCCTTATCTATGTGATAATCTGCAGTAAGATCTTGCAAATGAAACAAACCACACAAACAAATTCACTCAAGAAGTGAAGAGAAGATGAGAAGAATGTAGTCAATAATCACTCATGAACACATAAAATGGAGAATACCAGTATAATCATACATCTGTTTTGAGCTGGCATTGTGAAGACTGAATACAAAACAATAATTATTAATAGAATTTGAATTAACCAAGAGGTCATTCGAATCATCTTCAAAGTGTGGCTTGGATAACATTGGAGACATCATCCAATTAGTAGTATCAGTCATAAATGGTCAAAGGTCGGTCAAATGAGTCTAACTAAGTCTAACAAAACCATCTAGGCATGAATAAGGGGATGGAGACTCCAAGGAGGGCGCATGAGGCTGTAAGAAGGTCAAGTGGCACTCCAGAACTTGCTAACTAGGAGCTACAGACAGTTAGGATGAGCAATCAATGGAATAACTACTCAATCAATTCTATAACTGACTGTCAAAAACTTGGTAGGTGAGATAAGGTGCTCTAACTCAATGATAACTCCTGGTAGGTGAGAAAAGGCACACATGTCATGTAGGAGAGTCAAATAGGGCTCATTAAGTAGGTAGGAGGGCTACTGGGGGATGAAGACCGGCTCTAAGGAGTTGAAATTAGGCTCTAGGTGCTGGGGAGACCACCAAAATGATGATTGGATGCATGTAGTTGCATGCAATTGCATGCATGATGACTAGATGCATACAAAATGCATGCAGGTGTGCAAAACTGAAAAATGATGGAGAGAATATTCCAACACCCTGCCTCAAGCTATATTATGAGGTAGTACTAAAGAACTAAATAGTAGGGCCCTGGTAACTGAGACCAAAGGTCAACCCATACAACAATCTAATAAAATAAATGAGGAAAGAGGGAAAACCCAGTGGGAAGAAATCCCTCCCTCAAAATAGAATGAACGATGCTAATGTAGCATGTCATCACTCACCCTAGAAGGAGGCAAGTGTCATTCTTTTCCGAAGAAGGATCGATCGATCTGAAATGGATCAGTAATGTGAGAATGATGAAACCTTTCATTCTGAAAATCTGATATGGTTCTTCTCTGATCAAGTGGATCACCAACCAAATCACCAGTAGATCGGAGTGTAATGGCATCCCATTGAGGAAGAGGAGGGTCTTCAAGTGAAAGATCATCAGGTTCTTGTGGAATTGGATCTCCCACTTTCTCATCTTCATCATCAGTTGCTAGACCTTCAGGTTCTTGTGGATTTAGGTCTTGCATTCGCTCATCTTCATCTCCATCTTCTGATACTGAATCTGAAATCTCATGTGATGAAGGTTTTCTCTCTTGCTCATCATCACTTCCAAACTCTGAATCTAGAATTTCATGTGAAGAAGCAAGTGAAATTGGCTCATCGTCACTTCCAAACTCTGAATTGGAAATCTCATGTGAAGAAGCAAGTGCAATTGGATCATCATCACTTCCAAACTATGAATCGGAAATCTCATGTGAAGAAGCAAGTGCAACTGGATCATCATCACTTCCAAACTCTAAATCTGAAATCTCATGTGATGAAGCTTTGCTCTCTTGCTCAAACATGGTGGGAACAAATCCAAAAATGTGAATACTATGAAACTGTTTCAGAATGTGCAT
Source organism: Larix kaempferi (assembly GCA_027924585.1). Classification (NCBI taxonomy): domain Eukaryota; kingdom Viridiplantae; phylum Streptophyta; class Pinopsida; order Pinales; family Pinaceae; genus Larix; species Larix kaempferi. Next base: position 14,150,103 of record BSBM01000072.1, on the reverse strand, counting down.
GTAGTTCTTTGATATCTCCTTTGAACTAAACATATGTGAGATCATTATCAAAAGAACTAGGACATGATGATGATGGATCTTCAATAAGATCATTGGTGGATGCAATAGTGGTGGCCCACTTTGAAATAGGAGTTGAACCAATAGGTGGTAGATCTTCAAGTTCTTGTGGATCTGGATCTAGCATTCACACTTCTTCAATATTTTTCTTTTTCTCAATCTTCTTTGGTGGATCTTTTCCTTTCAAGCAACCTTTGAAGGTGCCATGAGAAAACTTGCCATTTGGAAGACCTTCAACCACATTTTGAGATTGCAAGTTTTGCAAATGCTTGTAGTTGAGATGAGATAGTCTACTATTTTCATTTGCATGAGAGTGAAGAACATACTGCTTTGAGAGAGGTCATAAGTGTGAAAACTCATAGAGTTTTTTCTTATGATTTGCAACTCCCTTTGCAATGATTTCACCTGAAACCATGTGTTGTATCTCGATTTCATTTGGAGAAAAGATCACTCTTTTGGCTCTCCAATATGACAAATTTGGTACACTGAAAGTAGATTTGCTGTGAGAGAAGGAACATAAAGCACATCTGAGAAGTAGCCATGGTCAAGATTAATTCTTCCAATCCCCCGAGAGGAGACTTCTGAATCATTGCCCAATATGATAGAAGGGCCAACTGAGCCTTTGAAATTGGAGAAGAGATCTTAGGAGGAAGACATATGTCTTGATGCTCCTGAATCTATGATGAAAGAGGATTCTTTTGATGCACTTTCCATGAGAGCATGGCATCTTTCTTTGTCCTCATATTTAGAGGGTTCGAGATCTTGCTTCCTTGCACATGCAGGTACATGGATATTGTTCTTCTCAAGTAAATGAGCCATCATATCTATAGTTTTCCTCATACAAGAAATCTCAGAATGAAATCCTCGATGACAATATGTGCACTTGGATCTCTCTTTCTGAGATTGCTTGTTCTTCTTTGAATTCGAAGCCCCATGAAGATGGACATCTTGGTTTTCCATTTGACATAGTTGGAAGAATTGATTTTTAGATCCATGTGAGCAGTAGAATTTGAATTGAACAAGAATTCGAATGGGTGAATAAACCTGCAAAACAAGAAGATTTTTGTTAGTGGAGATTCGCTACACTTCGAATGAACATTACCTTAGGACACTGAGCACATGTGACTAAGTCCTTCACACCTGGCTAGACCTCACTAGATTGCTCCAGTGAATGCAAGTTAATAGCACCAGAATTTACTGTGGAAACTTAGAGGCTTCTGGTGCTCAAGCGAAAGACAGTTGCTCAAAGAAATGTTGCAGCTGCTGCAATGGCTGCAAATCGAATAGCTGTTGCAAGCTCTGATACCATGTGATAATCTGCAGTAGGATCTAGCAACTGAAACAAACCTCACAAACAAACTCACTCAAGAAGTGCATAGAAGCAGAGAAGAATGTAGTCAATAATCACTCATGAACACAAAAAATGGAGAATAGCAGTATAATCATACATCATCTATGAGCTGGCACTATGAAAACTAAATACAATATAATAACTATGAATAGAGTTCGAATTAACCAAGAGGTCATTCGAATCATCCTCAATGTGTGGCTGGGATAACATTAGATACATCATCCAATCAACAATATCAGTCATAAATGGTCAAATGTCAGTGAAATGAGTCTAACTGAGTCTAACAAAACCATCTAGGAGTGAATCAAGGGATGGAGACTCCAAGGAGGGTGCATGAGGCTGTCAAAAGGTCAAGTGGCACTCCAAAACTATCTAACTAGGAGCTACAGGCAGTTAGGATGAACAATCAGTGGAATAACTGCTCAATCAAAGCTATAACTAACTATCAGACACCTAGTAGGTGAGATAAGGTGCTCTAACTGAATGATAACTCTTGTTAGTTGAGAAAAGGTGCACATGTCATGCACGAGAGTCAAATAGGGCACATTAGGTAGGTACAATGGCTACTGGGGTTTGAAGACAGGATCTAGGGAGCTGAAATTAGGCTCTAGGTGCTGGGGAGACCACCAAAATGATGTCTGGATGCATGCAGTTGCCTGCAATTGCATGCATGATGACTGGATGCATGGAAAATGCATGCAGGCATGCAAAACTGAAAAATGATGGAGAGAATATTCCAACAATGTAGGACTAATTATTAACATACTTTTAAACTTAAGCATTTTCTTAGTGAATATCACAGTTCACTTTAAGTGCTCTTGGCACTAGGATGACAATTGTCATAAAAAACTTATGGCTACCAAGCAATTGACCCTCTCCCCCTAGTGGATTCTCTGCCCCATTTGTTTTGTTGCGTCAAGCCTTTAGCCTCCTAAGTCTACAAATTCACTTAACACTTAGGAAAACATAGTCATACTTACAAATTTTTATCTACGGAACTCTTACCATGAGTTCCTTGATGTTGGCGGGTATACAACTGTACTTTTTGTTGTAGAAACCCTAAGGGATAAAGATGGATATTACAATTGACATGAAAAGGATTTGAAGAACATCCATTAACTTGTGGCCAACTCTGTCATTTCTGCGTGGGGAATCTATTGAGAAGTTTTGGAAGCCTTAATATCTAGAGAAGGGCACTCCTCCACGTGCGATCTAACCTCTCCTCCACTTCATATTATGGCCACCATGGGGTTGATATGTCGACTACCAATCCATTCATCATCACCATGACACATTCTTTCTACATATTTGAATGTGCGACCTAATTGCAACAATTCAGTGTGTGGCGAAGTATCAACATATGCGCTCTTAGTGAAAGTCATATCTCCACCCAGTGTGACCAATAATGATTCTAGAGAAGACTAAATCCCAAGATAAGGTCGGGAATATATTTCTCAACTCATTCAAGTAAATTGTCGCGTGTGATCAATACATGCTTCCAAAGTTGTTTAGCCTACGCATTTAAATGTCCATAACGTGGGAACGCTGGTAGAATTTGCGAGCAGCCTAGGAAGAACAAGAAAAGGTGTTAAATTGAAGCTTCCTGGAGATTGTTGCTTAAAATGCAGACTTTGAAGGGTTGAATTCCGAATATCGTGAAGTTGCAATCTGATTTCTACGAAAGCACTCTAAAAGACGTGAAGGAACTCTGCAGGAAGATAGAATACCTGTGTGTGGAGACTCTCTACATGATGAAGTATGTCATTCTTTGGTTGTTGTGTTGAGTGTGAAGCTTAAATGTTGGCATGGATGATATGAAGACCACTCCCCTAGATAGCTTAATGGAGACAATCAATAAATGTTCTCTGCGGTGAAAGACTATTCACTAATGTTGCATTGAAGTGGTACCGATCTCCACCTTATGTATAAGAAATCTGCGACCTAAGCTTGAGCTATCTTAGACTCTGAAAATTTTGAAGGTTGAATCTCCCGACGATAGTTTTTGGAGTTTCCTCTCTCATAGCTACATTTGTAGCCGCAATCTCTGCTAGTACAGGATAGAATTCTGCTCCTGTAGCTCAATGTTTTAGTGTAATGTGCTGGAGTGCCTATTGTCCATATGGTTTGTCATTTGAGAAGATAGTGAAGCAGAAAATTATTTTGTCTCCTATTGACATGGAGCTGTGCTATGCTTGGTGAATTCTCTCTTCAACATTCTCCATGGAGAAACCGTGAAGTGAAAAATTTGGCTGCTGCAACCTAGTTGAAGAGCTGCATGGAACCATACTTCGAGAATCCTAGCTTGTTGAACCTTTTTTCCAGTTATGTCTATTCTATATTTATGTTGGAGAATAGTTTCTGAAGCTGCAACTCCACTCCAACTAAACCTCATTGAAAGAACACAACCTCCTCTAAGTTGTGTGACTACAATATTGAAGCTGTGACATTTTGCACAAGGACTGGTATTTTTATTTATTGCTACATATATAAATTGATGCCTTGAAGTTATAGTTTGATGAAGGAATGAATGGATTATGAAAACTATTTGCAGACATGCATCCTGTAGATTTTATTTTTTAAATTTAGAGGATTTGCTTATAAATCATTGCATTATGCAAACTTTATCATTGAATTGAGCTTTTCAAAGACTCTAGAAGGCTACATGAAGACTGAGATTGTAGTGTTTGAAGACTAGAAATTGTGGTAGATATTGTGTTTGCAGATTTGGTTTCCATGATCTCATATTGCAGAGAATATTTGGTCTCCCCTTCTTGCAAAAGACAACTTGGATATTGCATTAGAAATAACTAATACTGCTACAGAATTTATTTTAAGATTGCTGTAAAATATATTTGAATAGTGCACATCACACGAATCAACATTATGAACTAGTTCTTGTTTAGAATAATCCTTTGTTTGAAGATGATTCATATCAGCTACCAGAAAACAGTGAAATCATGTCAGATCTACTATATATTCAGAGTTCCAGATGCCAACAGTGTGATAGAGCTGGCCATATGAAAGATCACTATTTTAATCTTCATCATTGTCGATATCATGGGAAGCACAACCATTCTTGAGATCCATGTGTGAAGATGAAGAAACCTGCAAAAGTGAAAATTGTAGTAGATTATTGTACTATTTCTTACTTTGTACCTGATAGGGGGAACATGATGTCAGGATTCAAGTTTCGAAGCCTTGTCCTTTTGGAAACAAACACTTACACCCTTCCTCAAGTAAGTCATATGAAATGACCCTCATCCATAGTGAGTTTGGACAACCACCAGATTCAAAGATACCTGATTATGATATGCATATATTCTGATGACAAGAGATATACATGACATAGAGTACTCATGTGTTTTGTGTCTGGTTGTGACACCATGAGACTCTCCTCTACTCACATTGTTCCTGACAGGGGGGGATGAATACCATCAGTAACAAGCGAGAGGGTACAAGCAAGCCTGTGAAGAGTTATGTTTGTCTGAGCTCCAGAGTTGGTGGTCAGCCTAAAACCGTCGGTATTGAGAGCACCTTATATTAGCAGAAGCATGTGCAAGACTTTAGCTAACTTGGAAAAAGGTTGTCAAGCTGGAAATGTACAGTAAGTTGCAACTATTCACTTCCTATTTTTAGCTCTCCAGTTGGTTTGTGGTCATCCTAAAACCACCATTTCAAACAGAACCTACGAGACCTAGAGTCAAGTTTCAGAGAACCTCTAAGCAAGTTTTATCGCCAAGTTCCATAGTTTATGGTCAGCCTTAAACCATACACATAGTATAATATTTCAGCTTCTGCTAGTCCCTTTCAGTTGATGGTCAACCAAAACCATCCCTTTAGAGAGCTCTTGTATTTAGCAGAAGCATGTGCAAGCTTCTATATAACCTTCTTAATAAACGATGTTTGAGATGGAAATGCTCAGTAGGTGGTAGCTTTCCACTTCCACTTATTCAACTCTTTTTTTTCCTTGGACTCATATACACCCTTCGGATTAAGGGGGTGTTTGTTGGAGCCTAATCCTTGGTGTTAGTATTTGTGTGCACCACTCACGTGCAAAGAAAACCAATAGTTGTTGAAGGTATACCAAGAGTCACATGGGAGTCTAAGAGACCACTTGGAATTTGGACTCCAAGGGTCACTTCTCTTTGTATATATTTACATTAATTAATGAGAAGTTAATGTGCTTTGATGCATATTTCATATGTATTCATGAATTAATTGTTTATGTGTCCATTTGGGAACCTTAGAGGCTATTACACCTAAAATCCTACCATCCTAAGATTCAGTGTATACATCTCTGAAGTTTCATTGGCTAAGTCATTTACCTGGAAGGGATACCATTGCATTTATGCTAGGTTTTGAGAGGTTGTCGCAGGAGGCACTCATGCAACCTGCGACGTTGCATCTTGCTCTACTGCAGGGTGCGACAAAGTCAGTTAATGGACAAAAATAGGTCCTTCGAGCTCATTCTCGAAGCCTGCTAACTTGGATCCTTATCCTTGACCTCTTGGGGGAGCTGGCACTCAGTTCCTAACCTCTTGGGGTGATCTCCTATCTCTCTCGTACCATATCTCAACCTACCCTATCCATATCCTATCCACTTAGTCCTATATAAGTGAAGCTCTACCCCTCTCCAAGGGGAGGAAGTCTATAGTGTCTACATGCTGGTGAAATCATCTTGGAGAGATCTCTAACTCATCCATTGAGAGACTCACACTTCCTTGGGAGGATATGGCACTTGTCTTGGATGGAGAATGGCTACTACATTAAGCTTTGGTTGTAGTCATTCTTACTTATGTACTTTCCCTATGTTTATAGTAATATAAATGCTTTCCACCAATATTGTTGTGTTGATAATATTGTGTAGTTTACCTGCTTAACTGTTTACTTAGACCTGTTATTGTATATATGCTTATTTACTTGTTCGTCTTGTCCCATGTGTCTTGACAGGTCTTGCAGCTGAGATCTGACGATCGCGAGGCGTGGAGCAACATCCAGGAGGAAGGACTTCAAGTTTAAGGTAAGAAATCTAGTGACCTGATCCTTAACTAGATCTAGAAATATGGTTTATAGTCTATACTATTTGTTCTAAATTCACATTGATCTAGGGAGATCCGGCTCACGTCTGCTCGAGTGGATTTTCCGTCAAACAAATCTGGCAACCATACTGGGGAAAAGATCATTGCTTTGTAGTTGTCAATTTGAATCTCATCCTTAGTTGATTTCTTGTTACAAGCCATATCATTTTGTCATTTAATTCTTTAGCTGATTTCACCATCAGATCTTCACTTTGAAGAGTTTGATTGCCTTCCTTTGAGTTTGTACTTCTCATCTACAGACCTTTTTATGCTCATTATCTGGAGAATTGGTTCATTTTTTAACTTAGATATCGCCTGTCGCACCTGGTCAGTGTACCCAGAGAGACATTGTCTTATTTTTTATCTCTGTTCTTTGCCTGTTAGCCTATCATCGCAACTCTTCCCTTAGTATTTTGCGACATTGTCGCACTCCCCGCATTGTTGAACTATGACGTCGCACTGTGTACAAGCATAGAGTGCATTGATTTGCCAAATTTTCCATACAGGCATGCCCTCTCTAGTTATGATTTGAGTTTTGGTTTGTGTGCAGACTCCCTCTGTACTGTAAGATTCAGTTAGAGATCCCATTTTGCTTTATGTGTTGAGTTGTTTGGTTTTATTTGGAGTTGTTTTGGGTTCCATCTTGGACAAGTCTGAGATTTGGTAGTGGTGGACACTCTTGTCTCCCCCACCTGCATCCACTCACCCTTGCATTCCCTCCTCTCCTTTCTAGATCTGATCATTGGATTAGATCGGTTTGTAGACCTCATTTGCATTCATCTTTGAGCTTTGCTTGCTTTTAGTGCTGCTTGTTACTGATTGATTTTTAATGTTTCTGTGTATTTTCAGTCCATTGAGTGCTCATCTTTTCTTGAGGTTTTCTGAGTTATTAGAGTGCTACGAGTAATCTTTTCATTTCAATATTTGTATTTAAAAGCATTGTTGTTGTCAATTTATTGTTTTGATACATCCATTGAAAGATCAAAAGTACTTTATTTCCATCATTTTTCAAGATCATTTGAAGAATTGCACATGCATTGGAATATCTCATTTGTAGATCTTTTGGAAAAGTTGAAAAAAAATTGCATTATTTGTGTTTTTCATGAACTATGAGTTGCTCATTTTCTTGAAAAATCCAAATAGATATCAAGTTTTGCAAAAGTAGTTCCATGCTTGGAAGTTGAATTGTATATTTTGATTTCTATGCTTTTAGGTCATCATAGTGAAAGTGAAAAGTTCGCATACTCTGCCTAGAAATTCTCTATTTTCATTACTTAGCATCATTTTCGTTTTGAAAAGACAAAAGAAAAAAGAAAAAACATGCTTTGATTTGGTTTAGTAGTGTTGTGTCTTTTATGTTTCGCTGAAAAGGAAAAGAATACTTCATAGTCATTTTTTGGTAGATTTGGGATTGTCTCGTATTGCATTGCTTTGGTAAAATTGTTGGAAAGAAAAAGAAAATTTATCCTTCCCATACATAGAGTGCATTGAAAGAAAAGCATACTTTTTCCATATAGTTAGGGCCTGCATTATGTTTACGATTATGTACTCACCTCATGCATTCACCTAACCATCCAGATAAAATTAACGGTAGAACTAGGGTAAAATTTTTAGTAACTTGTGTGTAGGTTAGAGACGTCTTCCGGCATCATTAACCGTGGCAGTTGTCATTATTTTTCAGCACTGTATCCCGGTGGTATTGAATTCTTCCACATACTTATCGATATATCGAGATCTTTCACGTACCCACCAAGTCCCTTTAGTACTTGGCGTATATCGAAAGGTGTTTCACATACTCGGTAGTATATCGGAAGGTCTCTTGCTAAACGGTTGTGCATTAGAAAGCACCACTACAGATTTGAGCTCCCATGTACCTTGCGTATATCGGGAGACACCCTTAGGATTCCTGAAACCAACTGAGTTAACCTTTTGGTCGTCTTAGCGGAGCAATACACCGAGAACAACACTCAAGGAGCTACTACGGATGTACCATCCAGGTAATCAGGTATTCAGGAAAGGGTATGGTCCCAATCCTCCTTGTCGCATTTTAGTGTTGGACCCTGTAGTATATAGTGAGTTGCGAAGCCTTGACAATCCTGTGAGGTTCCAGACTGTTGAATCCACTCTTATAACATAAGTTTGCTTGTGGCCTTAGTTTGTGTAGGGTTTGTCTAGTCTACTTTTCTTTCATTTAGCTTGCCTTAGGAGAAACTTTTTGTTTCAGTCACTCTGGCTGACTTTCGTTGGAGAAGGTCTCACAGGATTCAGAATTTGCCACCCGAATATCCCCTTAACCATGAGGTAATTTCGAGGGTAAGGATGGATCCACAAGCTAGGGTCGGGTCACATGAAGTGGAAAACCCCACTTTGAATGTTGGAGGACTTTTGTTTCCTCATACTCCTCTAGATTCACTTGCCTCTCACCCCCCGCAGGGTGAAGAAGCACAAATCCCCACTTCACAAGACTTACCTCCCGTTTCGCCAGGAGAGCCTGGGTCATTGGAATGGATAAATCAACCCCAGGACGACCCCACAGCAGCTGCTGGTCCATCAACAGCTTATTGGACATCTTCTGTCGTCCACCCAGTGGCCCATTTTGCCGTTGCATCCCCACCCAGTTGGGCTAGCCCTGAAAACCCCTTAGCACCTTATCATGAGCAATTGGCTCATTTACGTGGTATGGGTGAGGAGTTTTGAAGTCGAAACTTTCAACTAAGGATCGACGATCGACCAATCCTAGGTCGCTCTTTATCTTTTGAGTCACTGGAATCATCTACGCAACACGTGACCACTGCTGAAACTAGTCAACCATTCATTCCTGCACATGCATCTCCTAGACAGGAGACCATTTCAGTACCTTTCACAACCCAACCTATTGAAGGACAATAGTCCAACGCACTTGTAACTACCGCAGTTACGTCACCTGCTCCTCCCCCACCCCAAAATTCAAGGGGAGGATACTCTTTACCCCCTACCTTCTTTACAGGTAGTGGTAATCCTACGGTGAATGATCAACAACCAGTGTTGGGTCAACCTCTAATTAGTGGTCAGCAAGTTGTTTCTGGGGGGAAACCCCTGTCTCTTCACCATAATACTGCAGCAGGAGTTCCCATCGGACCTTCCATTGAAAATTTGTTACCTCCTGGACCTTCCACTTCGGGACTATCCCATGTTGGGGGACCATCCAACGTAATTCAACCTCCATCGAGTCAAGTGTATCCAGGTCATCTTAACCCTATGCTGGGTCAACTTAATCCTGGAAATGCACCCTACCGGGTACCCTACCCTAGTAATCCTTACACTCTATGGGAACAACAAAATGTTTTACAACATGGAACCCCACTTACAATCCCTCCACCCCCGTTTAGTCCACCCCCACCTCCCATTGGAGGCAGCGGGCCCCCACATAACTCCGGAGGAGGAGGATCTCTACCTTCTGGCGGAGGACCACCACATTTTGGTCATCATGGCCCACCACCCCCTGGTGGAGGTGGTGGAGGACCACCCCCCCTACGCGGTGGTGGTGGGGGAGGACCATCTAATCCCGATGGTGGCGTAGGAGCACCACCCCCTCCCGGTGGTGGTGATGGAGGACCTTCTCATCCTGGTGGTGGTGGTGGTCGACCACCACCCTACTATGGTGGAGGTGGCGGAGGAGGCTCTTACCCTTCCGGTGGCGGAGGTGGTCGAGGCCCGTCTTATTCCGGTGGTGGTAGCGGACCACCACCTCCTCCCAGCGGAGGCGGTGGAGGCCCATCCTACCCTAGCGGTGGTGGAAGACCCCCACAATTCAAAGGCAGTCCACCCCCTCTCGGCGACGGAGGCGGGCCCCCACCTTATGGCAACGGGACACCTTATTATGGTTATGGACCACCTTACTATGGCGGTGGACCTACATTTGGTCCGGGCATCCCATACCCCTATGGCCAGTTTCCTCTTGGAACACCTTATGGTCAGTCGATACAAGGTCCCACAGGTCCTTACATGCCTTATCCATATGATTAGTACTCGCAGCCTAATTCGCAGCTACCCTTTTTGGCTACTTTAGACCTACTTGTCTTATCTCGCTTGTGCAATGACCCCATCTACCATGGAACTAATTGGCCACCCATTTTGGTGAAACTTCCGTCAGATATCCCAAAACTTGATGGTAAGCCGGGTGAGGATCCTAAAAACCACGTGATGACATACCACTTATGGTGTTCATCCAACTCACTGATGGATGACTCGATCCGTCTTAGATTGTTTCAACGGACTCTCACTGGTTTGGCTACCAAGTGGTATATTGAACTACCACCTCATTCTTTTCCTAATTTTGTTCTCTTGCTATGAACTTTTTGACTCATTTCTAGCTTCCTATATGGTATGAAACTAGTATAGTGCTTTTAACCTCGCTCTGTCAAAATACTGCTACTCATATCTCAGATCATATACATGAGTGGCGGAGGAGATGACGTCTCATTAAGGCTCATATTCCATATCAACTCCTAGTAGACTAGTTTACGAAGTCTCTCATTCCTACCATAGCACGGGATGTTGTCATGGGTGGCGCTGTCACTGAGGAATAAGCCATCGCTCGTGCCCATTTGCTAGACATAGTCTATGCTCAATATGGCACGTTGTTTGATATTCTTCCCGACGCGTCCCATGTAGAAATCCTTACAGTGGATCCAAAAGAGATGATGTAAACCTTACAATGAAAGAATTTAGGAAAATAGAAGTATAGTGCAGCAGAACATAGATCCAATGGAACTTAGATAGAGGCAGAATAATTACACATCTTACATTAATCTGAATAATGAAATAGTAAATATACAATGCTCAAGATTCGAATACATTAGGTGTAATTCAAATTAGCCTTTCATGGATAGATCCATAATCAATGGAGTGTCATCAAGCACAACTAGAAGTCTATCTCATCATTGGTGGAGTCATCAATGCACAAGTAACTGTCAATCATCAGTCAAACTGAGTGTGGTAGGTGTAATTGGCACATGGAGGCACTAACTGAATGAAGGAGGCTCAATGGAGGGTGCATGAGGAGCTATCTAGATTCAGAAGGGGTAGTCATGTCTCATCGGAGTGATACAGTCAGTTGAGAGTCAGTCTAGCCTTAAATCAAGGAAAGAACTGATGATAGCTCACTAAATGAAGTACAACAAGAGTGGTAGGTGAGAAAAGGTGCCCTTCTCAAGTGGTCTGTGAGAAGTGGGTGCATCACTAGCTAGGAGGGCTCAATCTAAGTGGCAATAAGCTCTCGAGGCTAGCTAACTGAGGGCTAGGTGCTGGGACTGATGACTGGGATGCATGCAAAACCTAGAATGCATGCAAACCCTAAAAGTGCATGCAAACCCTAAAAGACTGAAAATGAAAATGACTGAAAAGCTAGTAGGACTAGGATGGACTATAGGAATATCCTAACACCCCCCCCTTAATCTATCCTGGGCCCTGGTAACTAGGACCAAAGGTCACCCATACTATCAAATAAATGATAAAAAAATAAAGAACTTTCCATAAACCGAGGAAATGGGGAAAACCTCATGGGAAAAATACCCCCCCTCAAAAGAACAGTAAATAACTCAAAGAACCATCATACTAAGTAGAAAAGAAAGAAGCTTTTATCAGTGAAAACTTACGCAAAAAATTTGGCAAGATGATCCCCTGTAGGATGCCAAAATAGGTGCTAGATCTAGATCTGGTCTTCTGATTTTCCTTCCACTATGTAGAGGATGTATTGGACGAAGCAAATCTCTCATAAATTATTTCTGCAACTGGAGCGAATAGAACATGAGCAGTCTTCCCAAGGGATGGAAGAGAGAAACCCATCATCATGTTGCATCTCTCATGGAGAGGTAGATGGCATAATGCAAGGTTGGCATGATGCTGAAGTCTTGTAGTTCTGTGAACAGATGAATCCTCAACTGTGTTCTCAGTAGCTGCAAGGACTGTGTGAGCCCATGTTGGCCTTGTCTCTGGATTGAGAACATATGTTGGTTTTGGATCTGAATGTTCTTGAACTTTGATCTCAACATCAAGATCTTCATATTCATCTTCATCAAAGGAAGAGTCACTTGAATCTTCATCATATTCCGAAGGAGTAGGAAGATAGAAGGGAAAAAAATGAGAGAACTCATATGCCTTGGAGGCATGATTTGCAAACCCTTTCGCTATAGGCTTCCCAGTAGAGATCTCTGTAATCTCAACTGTGTCGGAATCAAAAGTCACCTTCTTAGGTGATCTGGTGTGAGTCATCTAATATACAGACAACAAATTTGATTTCAAGGAGGGAACGAATAGAACATTCTTGAACTTGCCATGCTCCATATGTACTGTACCCAATCCTTTGGCAGAAATATGAGAGTTGTCTCCCATGTGAATAGTAGGCCCATATTTGATATCTAAAGAAGAAAATGATTCTTCAGAGGAACCCATGTGGTTGGAGGCTCCAGAATCTATGAGGAGGGCCTTTGATTGTGAAAAACCAGCCGTCAATGAATGGCAATCTTAATGACCATCAGATCCACTTCCAGAATCATACATCTTTGCATCTTTTGGAATAGCAATTTTGTTATGTTCAAGAAGCTTGGTTAGTAGGTCTATTTTCTTGTGCATGTAAGATTTCTCAGGATGGTATCCTCTCTTGTAGTAGGGGCATTCAGATCTCTTATGTTTGTCCTTCTTGGAGCTAGAGGCTCCTTTTGATGGACTTGACTTATCATTCAGCTTGGATTTAGATGACTTCTTATCCTTGTCTTTTTGCCTCTCTTTCACATTCGCCCTATTGGCTTCTCCAGCTAGAAGAGCTAGATATTTGGAGGCCTTGATAGGACCCATTTGAATCAATTTGTCCTCTTCTTGAATGAGGGTTGCAGTAAAGACTTCTAAGATAGGCATCTTCCATCTAGGGATTCACATTGGCCTAGAGTGGAAGGTAGATACAAAGATAGAGAATGGAGATCCTAGCTTACTAAGAATGGAGAGAACCAGTTGCTCATCCTTTTTCTCAATGCCACACTGCTTGCATTGCATAAACAAGTATTTAAATTTCGAGAAGAATTGTTGAATGCTCTCAAAATCACCTGGTTGTAGGGCAATCAATTCATTTTCCAGAGCATGGCCTCTTAGTTCATCTTGTTTGCCAAAGAGACCCTCTAATTTCTTCCATACCTCTTTTGGAGTCTTCAACCCTTCAAGATGAAATAGTAGATCTCTAGAAATATAAATGCACATGTTACCAAAGGCTGTATCTAATTGATTTAGATATCTAGGTTTCTCCACAGCTGCATGTGGTTCGGCTTCTTTCCCCATTGTTACTCTGTATAGAGATTTCTTTCTCAATAACACTTCCATGTCACCCTTCCAATCAAAGTAATTGAAATGGGTGAGAAATCTAGGAGAGAGAGGATCATTCGAATTGCTCATCTTAACTAATGGAGCGAATGGAGGATGAAACTGCTGCTACTGCTACTGCAACTGCTGGAACTTCGAATTACCTGCAAAAAACTCTCAAGAATGGAGGTAGAATATACTCTCAAATGGCTCTAATACAATGTAGAAATCCTTACAGTCGATCCAAAAGACATGATGTAAACCTCACAATGAAAGAATTTAGGAAAATAGAAGAAGTATAGTGCAGCAGAACATAGATCCAATGGAACTCAGATAGAGGCAGAATAACTACACATCTTACATTAATCTGAATAATGAAATAGTAAATATACAATGCTCAAGATTCGAATACACTAGGTGTAATTCGAATTAGCCTTTCATGGATAGATCCATAATCAGTGGAGTGTCATCAAGCACAACTAGAAGTCTATCTCATCATCGGTGGAGTCATCAATGCACAAGTAACTGTCAATCATTAGTCAAACTGGGTCTAACTGAGTGTGGTAGGTGTAACTGGCACATGGAGGCACTAACTGAATGAAGGAGGCTCAGTGGAGGGTGCATGAGGAGCTATCTGGAGTCAGAAGGGGTAGTTAGGTCTCATCGGAGGTCCATCGGAGTGATATAGTCAGTTGAGAGTCAGTCTAGCCTTAAATCAAGGAAAGAACTGATGATAACTCACTAACTTAAGTACAATAGGAGTGGTAGGTGAGAAAAGGCACCCTTCTAAAGTGGTGGGTGAAAAGTGGGCGCATCACTGGCTAGGAGGGTTAAATCTGAGTGGCAATAAGCTCCCGAGGCTAGCTAACTGAGGGCCAGGTGCTGGGACTGATGACTGGGATGCATGCAAACCCTAGAATGCATGCAAACCCTAAAAGTGCATGCAAAAAAAGACTGAAAATAAAAATGACTGAAAAGCTAGTAGGACTAGGATGGAGTGTAGGAATATCCGAACACCCCGCAACACTTACGACCTCGCGAAACCACCCAAGGGACCCCAAGTCAATGGCATCATTAGATCCCTTCACACCTAGCCTTCCTCTCAAACTGTTGGTTCGTCAAACCCAAAGGGTTCTTCCCCACCACCAACACAGGCTGGGCACGGCACTACCAAATCATCCACTCCTGCTGTCACTGAAGAGGTGAATTTTGTTTCATCAGCTTCCCCTCAAAAGTATGTTGGTAAGAAAAAGAACAAAGGGAAACCTAAGAAATCTTCCACCCAGCCGGAACAAAAGAGCACCCCTGATGATACCAAACAGAAAAGGAAGTTGAAATATCCTTTCCTACTGTGTGGTCATGATCACTTTTCTAAAGAGTGACCCCATAGGGACAAAGTTCAAAAGTTTCTTCAGGGAAAACCCACACCCGTAGTTCTCAATGATCCCTTCCCTGCTCAAAATCAGCAGTCGATCGCTCACACTTCTTCTTGCCAAGGAGAAGCATCCACCACCACACATGTTCTCATGGTGCATAAGGAGACTATCAACTTGAACACACATTCTCGTTCGTATGACTTTGTTCTAGCCAAGGAACCCGTTGGAAGTAATACTGAAAAAGCTTCCACTTCGATGCCTAACATCACCATACTAACTACTTCTCTCACCATAGAGAAGCCTTCTCTCGAGTTAGTGTTGCGTCCACCCAAGATCACGATTAGAAAGTCAGTTTTCAATCCTAACGCTCGGCCTCCTCAGAACTACAACATTGTAGAGGACCTAGCACAAGCTCCTTGTTCTATGTCGACGCTCGAGGTCTTGCAAAAATGTCCTAATCAGTGCAAGACTCTCCTCACTGCCATCGGTGCAGTTGACTTGGATTCATTGAATACCATCATGTTCCTGCTAGAATACTTCAAACCGAGGCTCTCCCATCAATTGGAATTTCAAGTTGCTACAAACATTGCTGGGAAGATAATCCATCGTACCGTTTTGGACGAAGGATCCTCTATGTTAGTCATGTCAATCACATGTTGGAGAACCATTGGCTCTCCCAAGTTGAACCGTTCTCCTACCACTTTGAGAGCCTTTGATAGACGTGGCTTTCAACCTCATGGGTTGTTACAGGCTTTACCAGTTGAGCTGGGGGGCAAGACCGCAACCCTTAACATGGAAGTGATCACTACCCCGTTAGATTATAACATTATACTTCATTGTAATTGGTTTTATGCCATGACTGCAGTCGCATCATCTGTCTTCCGCATAGTACAATTCCCCCATCAAGGCCGAATAGTCACAGTCAACCAACTGGATTTCTGCACATCTGATACCACTACTCACCCAAGCGATAACGTTCCTTCGATTGGACAATCTTCGCAAAAGTATGAGAGTGTGGGGGTTGGCCTCCTTAAGGATTCATCTCTTATGGGTGTCTTTCCTACTTCAGATCCCCCAAACCATGTTGCCACGGTGAACACAATCTCCTCACAGACATCATATATCCCCAACTCCACTGATTCATGGCTTGTACCTAATGAAGCCACCACACATCTGATTGAAGAAACTATGCCTCGGTCACCCGCTGAACTCATGTATGAGGCTATGCAGTCAACACCGGAGGACCACTTAGCTGTGGCCTCCACCTCCTATTCTCCCCAATGGACATCATTCGATCCTCTACTATGGACTTTTCATTCTAACGAGTCCATTATGGAAATCATGAGCGCAGATGATCCGCCATGGGAAGACATCCACCATCGTTCATCTTTCCTTCCCTTGTTGGATACTGTGGAGAACGGAATTCACACCATATTTTCATCGAATGTCTACTCTGGCTCTCAGTCCTTGATACTCGCATGTCAAACGGAATCCGAAGGCAACTTCGCCAACACTGAGCCTACGACTTTAATAGACATTTCGGTTACTTCTGGTGTAGTGGAACACATTCAGTTAGGCCAGAAGTGTTCCCCTGAATAAGTCATCGCCACCATGGCCTTATTCAAGTGATTCCGAGACATGTTTGCTTGGACTTACGAGGAGATGTTTGGGATAGACCCCTCCATTGTTTTACATGAAATTAAAACCTATCCCAACGTCAAACCTGTCCACCAAAAGTTGCGACCGGTACACCCTTGGAAGACTGCGGCAATCAAGGCAGAGATTGAAAAACTCTTGAAGGCTGGTTTCATTTACCCAGTCCCATTGACAGAGTGGGTCTCAAATGTCGTCCCTGTTAATAAAAAATAGGGTACCATCTGTGTCTGTTTCGACTATTGGGATCTCAACAAAGCTTGTCCCTAGGACAACTACCCGACTCCCTTCATCGACCAGATCATCGACAATTGTGCTGGAAGTGTCATTTTTTCATTCATGGATGGATTTTCTGGATACAACCAAATTGAGATCCACCCCACCAACCAACACAAGACTACATTCATCTACCCTTGGGGCGCATTTGTGTATCATAAAATTCCATTTGGTCTTAAAAATGTTGGTGCCACATTCCAGTGGGTCATGTCGTACGCCTTCCATGATGTGAAAGAATTCGTGGGACCTTACTAGGATGACCTCCCTTCCCACTCAAAGTAGCGTGAGTTCCACTTAGATCATCTTATTGTTGTTTTCCTCAGATGCAGGCGGTACAATATCCATCCAAATCCTCACAAGAGTATTTTTTGTGTCGAGTCTGGACACCTCTTAGGCTTTATCATCTCGAAAGATGGGATTCTTATTGATCCCTCGAAGGGGGAATCCATCATCGCTCTTCCACCTCCAACCAACATTATAGAACTTTAGAGTCTGGAAGGAAGAGAAACTTATTTGCGGCACTTCGTTTGTAATTTCGTGCAAAAGACGCAAGGATACATGAGATTAATGAAAAAGGACGTCCCGTTCATCTAGGATGACCAAGCTCAATGATCTTTTGATAGTTTAAAACAAGCCATCAAGCATGCCCCTGTGATCCAACTGCTGAATTACTATCGAGATTACATTTTATATCTCGTCATTTCCGACACCACTATCACCATGGTTTTGGTACAGGAAGACCAGAACGCCCAAGAACATGTGATATACTATGCCATTAAAAGTCTCATTGATGCTGAAACTCACTATTCACATGTTGAGAAGATGGCTCTCGCAGTAGTCATAGTTGTGCAAAAATTCCGACATTACATTTTGCTTCGCACCACCACCATCATCGCTAATTCGAACCCCATGTACCACGTTCTGACTTGTCAAGTACTTGGGGGCAAGTATTCACACTGGATCGTGATACTACAAGAATTCGATCTTCTTTTTGAAAAAGCCAAGTCAAAAAAATATTTGGTGTTTGTTGAGCTCATCTACGACCTCCCCCGTACTGACGCAGAATCTATGCCCAATGACTCTTTTCCAGATGAGTCATTATTCCTTATCAGTACGTCTGATCCATGGTATGGAGATATCACATTGTATCTCCAAACCCAACGTTTCAGCCTCGAATTGTCCCGTGATGACCGTCGTCGAATACGCTACCATGCAAAATATTATCTGATTATCAGTGATACTTTATACCGTCGTGGTATTGATTCTATCCTTCGACATTGTTTGACTCATGATGAGGCTGAACGCGTTCCGAATGACTTTCACGCTGGGGCATGTGGCGGTCACCTCTCTGGGATGGCTACAACCCAGACAATTTTGCGCATAGGATATTATTGGCCATCTATCTTCAAATATTGTATCGAGGTTGTTAAAAAATGTCCTCCATGTCAACATTTTCATACGAAAAAATGCACCCATCCTGCCCCATTACACCTGGTTATTGCCATTGGCCCCTTCGCGAAATGGGGCATCGATTTCATGCATTGTAATCCTACCTCAGTCAGGGGCATAGTTATGTCATTGTAGCTGTGGACTACTTTATAAAGTGGGCCGAGGAAATGCCTACATACACGAACGACAACAAGACCGCCGCACTCTTCATGTTTAATCATGTAATAGAGCGGTTCGGAGTTCCTCAAGCGATAGTTACTGACCATGGTTCTCACTTCATGAACCATATGGTTGACGGGTTGAGCGATAGATTGGGTTTTCGCTATGAAAACCCAACATCGTACTACCCACAATCGAACGGCCAGGTCGAGGCCATTAATAAGGTCTTGAAGACTATGGTCCAATGTATGGTGGGTATGCACAAATCCAATTGGCACAACATGCTCTTCTCTGCTCTTTGGGCTTATCGAACCTCCATTAAAACCGCCACTGGATTTACTCCCTTCCAACTAGTGTATTGATTGGAGGCAGTCCTTCCTATTGAGTGCGAGATTTTGTCCCTCAAGCTCGCCATTGAACTTCTCCCAAACATTACTGCCGAGGAAGAATGCTTCCTCTACTTAGCTAAGCTCGATGAGACTCGCTGAGATGCCTCTCTTACCAACGAGGCTCATAAGAAACGCATCAAAGAGTAGTACGACAAGTTGGTAGAACCTCGCGCCTATAGCGAATGAGATTTGGTCCTTACATATGACCAAAAACATGATAAGCTGGGGGCATGAAAGTTTGAGTGCATGTGGCATGGACCTTACATAGTGAAATGCATCTTGGAGAAGGGAGCTTATGACCTTGAAGACTACGATGGATATCTTTGGGTGATTCCTGCAATGGGCTCTACCTGAAGAGGTACTATGCCTGAGGCTTTCACACATAAGTACTTTTGTATATACTGTACATGGCATGTGTGTGTTTTGTGTGGTGTGACGCTTTGATTTGTTGCTTGTTTAGGTCTTGTTTCATTTCTTATACCATGATCTATATGCATGTGCAGATGGCAACGTGCTATGGATTGGCGGACGGCGCCAGCCGGCATACCCGTAACCTTGCTTCAGCAGCCTGGGTACTCTATTCACCTACTGGTGAGCTCATCATCTCAAGGGGAATGTATCTAGGTTTCACAACCAACAATGTTGCAGAATATCAAGCAGTCATTAGAACCCTAACTGACGCTATTTCCTTGGGTATGGACCATGTTTTTCTCCACTTGGATTCTCAACTAGTAGTCTCTCATCTTAGCCGAGTCTATGCCATCCACGATCCCACCTTACTCTGTCTCTATAGACAAATCCGTCTTCTGGAAAGGTCCTTTGAGTCCATTAAGTACCTGCACATTCCACGAGACGTGAACACAGTTGTCGATTCTATGGCCAACTTCATCTTAGATCGGTACATTGCACACACATAAGCATATTCATGAATTGTTAAAACTAGACATAACATGTAAATAACTCATTTTATAAGAAAACACATAAACAAGATCACACCATTCATCCATTTTAAACAAGTAATGTATAAACAGTCAGAATGTCTGTATATATATATCATCATAAAACGTAGTGCTGGTACAAAGTCTGAAGCCTTGTAGCTTTTAGTAAGTACAAAAAATCTGAGGCCTCTAATCTCTCAGTAAATGTATGCTAACAACATAAGGCCCAGTGCCTAGCCTGTACACCCCTAGGTCTAACATCTCTAACCTGCTATGTGTGGAAATAGTCAATTGCTCTCACAACCCTGCGAAGTAGCTCATTGAAGCGCGCAGATGCTCCAACCATATACACCTGCATGGGCTATGGTAACTCATCTACCATCGGCTCCGGGACGTCTAATGTCAACCCACTCAGGTTCACGTAGACTCCATCCATCTCTGCGATGGGACCATGTACGGTTTTGGCTCCCTCTCCTCTCTCTCTCCTCGCAAGAAGAGAGACTCCCACTGGTCGGATGAGGCCCACATCTGCACACACATGTTGTTAACTCATCAACACTATAACAAAAAATTATAAATGTGCAAAACTTAAAAGTACAAGGGTTTATTGTTCTTACCTATGTCTCCCCATGCTGCTCCCTCGTGCAACGGAAAGTTCGGGTCATCTCTGAAGCCTGTACCACTGTACGGGTAATCCTCTACCATAAGAAACTGGCCCTCTAGCCAGTTGAAGAACTCAGTACCATATGAGATGATGGGGCCTCCTCCATGTCGGGCCATAAACTCTATCCACCTAGCCATGTGAGGATCCCTAGGATCCTTGTCATCCAACGGTACCTATGGGTGCAAGAGGGGAACCTGCTCCAAGAGAAACGAGATCACTATCAATATGTAGCCGAACTGTTTGAGCTCTCCCCACCGACACTTGGTCAGCTGAGCTTGAATGTTCGCAAGGAGTCCCTCACACCAGTTGAAGATCTTCGAAGGCATACAGTTCTCCGTGTATAGAATCTGAGACCGAGTATCCAAGTGAGGAGCTTGACTCCCTGCTACCCTCGTAATGGTAAAATGAATGGCATGCAACAGATGCTCTCGTACATCTTTTATGGGAATCTTCCCACTAGAAGCACGAGCGTGAGGGGTACAGTATTGTAAGATCAGGTCCTCCACAATCCGATCACTTCCTCGTGATCCAATAAAAAGCACATTGTCCCCCCTCCGAGACAATCTTGTCAGAAAGTAGATGTCCTCGACATCTATAGTAAGTACGTGCTCATCGATCACAAAATACTGCTGAGCCGCATCCCAACATCTAAGCATATGCGTCAACAGGGGGATTTGGGCCCTCATGCCATGGATCTCGAAGAGCTAGAGGAGACCAAAGTTCCTCAGTGTCGTCACACATAATGGATCACTTGCACCATGCACGTCATCTACCTCATGCTCCCGTTCATGCCACTCCAAGACCATTTTGGCTGCTTGTAACCTACCAAAAGGAGAGTTTAAACATTGTTAATACTCACTTCAACCACTGAAAGTCTTTTTTTCGGGTAGGGTTTGAGTTTGGGGTTGGACGTTTCCACCGTCGCACCCCGTTATTGCCAATAGTGCGACGTTGTCACATTCCAACTTTACGAGCTTTGCAACGACTCGGTCTCGTCATAGTTCCCGATAGGGAAACCTGCGACGACCCGAGGACGCAGTGGCCCTTCACAAACCAAGCTAAAACCCAAAAAAAATGAACCAAAATAAAAAATGTAAACCACTATGATTATGCTAGATGAAATTTAGAGTTACCTGCTCCGGACGGTGGGTGAAATGGTCGCTCGTAGCTCCCGGAATCGACAAGTGAAGTTTTGGCTCCAAATGGCACTTCTCCTCCCAATTTGGAAAATGAAACAATGGTGACTCTATTTGACCCATTTTTCTATTTATAGATCAAGGGAATATTCTTTTTTCAAATATTTGATGCCTTTAGGTCATTTGCTATAGTTTAAATAATTTTTTATTTGCATTTGAACGCTTGGTTGACCATTTGACCTAGTTTTCGAGTGTACAAGAGTCATTAAGTGTCCTTTTACGCTGCTTTCGCATTGGAACGGTCATCTCAGGTATGAACATCCCTTGTGTGTTTTTGTCGTTATTTTCCATTCATTAGATTGTATTATTTTATGATGATGAGCTTACTCTTTGTTCTTTCTCGTGCTCTTGAAACTATGAGAATAAGTTACCGAGTTACAATTTATCACTTTTTCGGGCTCGTTAAACTTCTACGGAAAAGGAACCCCCCCGGAGTCTATCTTTAAGCTCTTTTCAGGCTCTCGAAATACGAAAATATTTCCAAGTGAAATTGTCGCATTCATGCTTGTTAAAGAATTTGAATGGTCATCTTCCTAGTGATAGTTTACCCCTTTTTCGGACCAGGGGGCACCGCTTACGAAAACGGTATACTCTAGCCAATCATGACTGCAAGAGTCTTCTATTGCGTTGTTTTACCCTTTTTCGAACGATGAGGCTAACTTTGCAAAAAAGGACCATTGGAGTCTTCTTTAGTTCTTTTCAGACTCTCTAAACATGAAATGACAACTGAGTTTTACCTTCTATGGACTCGTTAAACTTTCACATTGAAGGGTCCGCCATGGGACGAACCCCTCCTATTCCAGGTTCAGAAAATATTTGCGATTGGACTCATCTATGAGATGAGTTATACCGAGCATCTAGTTACCCTCATCAAGCTCATTAAAAAACACATGAGGCACTCATTGTTCATGATGGGGAAAAAGGAAAGCTTTTAAATTACACCCCTTATCAATGGCAGTATCTAGTCATTTCATGAGCATGGCACTCATATGCATTTGCATACTACACTTGGATCATCCATTTTTCCTCGAGTTTCTCCTATTTCCTGAGTCTTGTTACTCCTTTGAGTCATTCAAAGAATGATTCCATCAGCAGTTGCATTAGGAGTTGGTATCATAACTCGTCAAGTCAATACTGCCAAGGCATGCCATGCCCATGTTCAAGAATACTCTCACTACACGTTATTTGCAGTTAGTACACCTTCCATCATGTTGGTCTACTCTGAGTCAATCTTGCATGTTGCTGTACCATCCGATCTTCTCTACACATCCTTTGTTGTGTTTCGTGTCGATGATGGGGATTCATCATGGCCCTCCTTTGACGGATTCATCCTTGTCGACTTCAAATCATCATCCGAGGATTGAATCTAGAAACCAACCGAGTACCTTGTCCCTGCATGCCTCAATGGCAGGTTACCTCGCTTTCGACATGAGTTTACATCATTAACTCTTGATCGAAATATTTCATCTCGCGTTCCAATTCAACTCATTTATTCACGCTTGATGATATGTACTGTGATACCTTGGGAATCATTGACATTAATGGTGATCTCCCTCGCACTTGTTAACGGTATACATCAATGATCGGTAATCAAGTGGTTTCTACCATGTTTGATGTCAATACATTTGTAATCACATGGATAGATTCGTATCATTACGGGTTCATCTTGAAGACCCTAGGGAGTTATGTTTTACCCAGGTTGCGATGGATTTTGTATTGAGGCATGTCACACGGATCCACATTTGTATTGGTCATGGCTGTGTTATCATCTCATCATGGATCTACGCTTGTGTCTAGTAGCCATGATTGTGTTCAGTCGGTCACTACTACCATGGATCTGTAATGTATTGGTCGGAAGCCATGTTGTATGTCATATGAGATATTGTACTCAGAGTCAGTTTTACTGCAGGAGTGTACTTCGTCTGACAAGCCATTGCCATTCTTTTTGTCAAAGTATTTCACCTACCCAAATTTCAATAGCTTCATGCTTTGGGGGCATTCTATTACACCTAAAATCCTACCATCCTGAGATCCAGTGTATACATCTCTGAAGTTTCATTGGATAAGTCATTTACCTGGAAGGGATACCATTGCATTTATGCTAGGTTTTGAGAGGTTGTCACAAGTTGCACTCATGCAGCCTGTGACGTCACATCTTGCTCTATTGCAGGGTGCAACAAAGTTAGTTAATGGACAAAAATAGGTCCTTCGAGGTCATTCTCGAAGCCTGATGGCTTGGATCCTTATCCCTAACCTCTTTGGGGAGTTGGCACTCGGTTCCTAACCTCTTGGGTGGATCCCCTATCTCTCTCCTACCATATCTCAACCTACCCTATCCATATTCTATCCACTTAGTCCTATATAAGTGAAGCTCTAACCCTCTCCAAGGGGAGGAAATCTATAGTGTCTACATGCTGGTGAAATAATCTTGGAGAGATCTCTAACTCATCCATTGAGAGACTCACACTTACTTGGGAGGATATGGTAATTGGCTTGGATGGAGAAGGGCTACTACGTTAAGCTTTGGTTGTAATCATTATTACCTATGTACTTTCCCTATGTTTACAGTAATATAAACACTTTCCACCAATATTGTTGTGTTGATAATATTGTGTAGTTTACCTGCTTAACTGTTTACTTCGATCTGTTATTGTAGAGATGCTTTTTTACTTGTTTGTCTTGTCCCATGTGTCTTGACAGGTCTTGTAGCTAAGATCTGACAACCATGAGGCGTGGAGCAACATCCAGGAGGAAGGACTTCAAGTTTAAGGTAAGACATCTAGTGACTCGATCCTTAGCTAGATCTAGGAAAGTGGTTTATAGTATGTACTATTTGTTCTAGACTCACATTGAGCTAGGGAGATCCGGCTCACGTCCACTCGAGTGGATTGTCTGTCAAACACAGGCACCCAAGAGTAAGTTTCTCACTAGCGATAAAATTTTCATAATACATGTAGATATTGTTCGAGTATTGGTTATAACCACCACACCTCTGGGAATATAATGTGGACTTATTGCCACACTGGGATCCTTGGACTATGTGCTTGGTTTCAAATATTTACCAGCATCTATAGGTTTGAGTGTAATTAGAAAACTTACATGGTATCATATCTCAGGTCTCAGGTTCAATTCCCCCAAGATACGTTGGAAGGGGGGCTGTTGGAGTATCGGTTATAACAGCCACACCTCTAGGAATACAGTGCGGACTAATAACCACACTGGTAGTCTTGGACTATGTGATTGGTTTCAAATGTTTACTAAAATCTACAATTTTTTATGTAACGAAAAAAGTTATGGATATGGTGCTCACAAGTGCTCATTTTGTAAGGAAGATTGAAACACTATTTATCATTTGTTTTTTTTGTGTCCTTATTCTATCTAGGTTTGTAAGAGGTGGAAATCCTTACTTGTTTGAAAGATGTATAGGGGGTTCCTATGACTATTTAGGGAATTAGTGAAAGAAAATTAATCTAAATAAAATTACAGCATTTCAAATCATTATTTCATGGGGGATTTTACTCCTGAGGAATGATTGTTTATTTCATGATGTGTCAATTCTATGCATATAATGTTCCTTCAAAGGTACGGATATTCTTATTTCCTTCAAGAAAACAAAGAAAAAAAAAATATAATATAAGTTGTGGGGGAAGAGGTAGATAGATTGAGAGATTGGAATACTTTGATGGAGCCGCACAAGATGATACATAGATTAGTGGGTTAGGTGAAGTTGTATTCATGAGAGACATACATTTTTGAAACACCAAGCTATATTTGATGAAGGATCTAATAATTTTATAGAAATGATAGCTCTCAATTTAACTCTCGTTCTTGTAACTAAAAAGTGTGTCACAAAACTTAATGTTTTTTTTTTCCAGTGGTTATTAATTGGTTCTAGGAGACCTTCTCTCCACAAAATTCTATTCTAAGAGTTATATTTGAGGAGACACAACAATGTTTATATGTATTTAACCAAATATATTGCCATCATATCTACACTAAAATAAATGAAGTGGCTTATGGGATCTCCAAATATGGTTTGTGAATGGAAGTGGGTCAATGACCTCTCTAGTAGATTGAGGATGGGAAATCCTCAAATTATGTTCATCCTTCATTTATATGATTTTCTCTTGTGAAGAGCTATGTTTTATTTGGAATTTTCTATAGTTTTTGTGGAAATTTATTTTTTATGAACATTTTAATAGGTATATTATGATTAGTGTGTAAATGATGAGCTCCCATATGAGTTGAACAAATGGTTGATCTATTAAGGATATCTCTAAGACTATTAAATAATTTTTTTAGGATATGTAGGGTGATTCATTTAGGATTGTATAATGATGATAATGAAAGAGGATGTGTACGATGCCCCAAGAGGAGATTTTTTCCATTGGAAGAGAAGGATAGCATTACTAGCTTAGCCAAAGACCCTAGAGAAACGTTTTCCTCCCTTTATGGTCCACCCTTCTAGATAATTAATGCAATGGTTATTATTAATATTGGGAAATATTTAGAAACATATATTTGAATTGTATTGGTTTTTTTTAAGAGAAACCTCCTCCCAACTCCTCTATGAGTTCCAACATCACCCTTTTTGGGTTTCCTATCATTTTCCATTCATAATTGCTAACTTTTCATATCTCTATGTCATATTTCATAGGGATATTTCACCTCCCATCATCCCTCATTCAATAGTTATCTATAGTTCTTCACAATTCTACCTAGATCCTAGTGTTTCACTTCGATAGTGTTTGTTTCACTTCATGGCTTTTCGTGTTGAACTTTGTGTTTTGAGTATGTAAAGACTGTAATGTGTTATACAAGAATTAGCTAGTACTCCTACTGAATCCCTTAAGATTCAGGATAGGTCTTCCTCTTATGATTTCCAACTAGACACTATAGTCTCCTTAGCAATGTACATTGACTAAATTGATAGAGTTGTCCTTAATTATTTGATACACATTCTTGTAATATATTTATAGACATGTGCAAACATGAATCGAAAACATCTTATTCT
This sequence comes from Larix kaempferi, assembly GCA_027924585.1. NCBI lineage: Eukaryota > Viridiplantae > Streptophyta > Pinopsida > Pinales > Pinaceae > Larix > Larix kaempferi. The sequence goes on along the minus strand of BSBM01000072.1, from coordinate 14,123,174 downwards.
TATAGATAATTAGTTAGAATGGTTATATAAACTATTTTGGTAGTCTCACCAAGATTCTACCATATCATATGTGTTGGAATATTTAAAACCCACATTTATGCCATTTAATAGCTTAGTAACATTAATTAATCATTTTATGATTAATTCCTATGTATTAGACTAGGTAGTTGGCTAAAACATCATTGTGTGGACCACAAGTCACCATTGTGTGGATCACAAGCTTCCTAAACCCAATAGAGCGCATTCCTGGAGATCCTTGATAACATTCTGGCTATTTTTAGACAATCCTAGATTAGAAAGGCGCATTAGCTGCTTTTACTGCTTTTTACCAGTTTTTGGTGGAAGCTTAAAAGCTAATTGACTAGTCATAACTGTTTTTTGGCCAACTCATCCTCCATGATGTTTCCTCCTTCCAAATTATTCATTTGGCATGCTTTTCCATTGCACATCACTATCTGATCACTAAATCAGAAATTCGCAAGCCTTTGGAGTGACTTGGAGAACACACTTGCCACCTAGGGGGGTTTTGCTTTATGTTAGTAAGTTTGATTTTGTGAGGATTGGAATGGAATCCTTATGCATTCGAATCTCTTATGTAACTCTATATATTTACAAACTATTACTTTCACAAGTTTGGCCGATGTATTATTATTCATGAGAGTAATTCTATTTTCATCATATGTGACTGTTTTTCAGTGTTCTTGACTAGTTGCGTGAGAATTACTTGTGAGAGTTGTAATTTCTTGATCAGGTCTTAGTGTGAACTAAATTTCAAATGGTATCAGAGCTATCAAGATATTATTTTCTCCATTGATTGTATTGTAGGATCCAACCAGTCTCAAGGAGAGTGCAGTCAGTCATCTACGGGGCACAATCAATCCCCCAAAGGGCGCAACAGATCATCTTGGGGCACACACAAACCACTCTAAAAGCTATTTCAAACATTCCATGGATCATTCACATCAGATCATCCTTAGAACATTCAATTATTTTGAATAGAAAGCACAGATGGAGATCATGTTGAGGAGCAAAGACCTCTACAAGGTGACTATGGCAACTGAACCTGAGCAAACCTCAACAATTGAGAAATCAAAGTGGCATAATTGAAGAGATGAAGGCTATGGTCTCCTGTGTCTCACTACATCCAGGTATCTTTTATTCCATATAGATGGTCTTACCTCTCCCAATGAATTTTGGCTAAATCTTCAAGAATTGTTTAGAAAGACAAATGAATTAAGAGGCCATCAACTGGATAATGAACTTGTTTCATTGAGTCCACATAATTTCGAGAACCTCCAAGATTTATTTTCAAAGTTCAAGTCACTTGTTCTACAGTTGAAGCAATGTGGAATTGATAAAAAGGATGACCAACTAATCTTGGCCATTCTCTCCAAGCTTGGCCCTGATTACACAGTCTTTGTTTCGCCCTTCCACTCCACAAGGAAGGCAGTTCAAAACTGGAAGAGCCCTACACTCTCAGAATGCATGGAGTCTCTTACACAAGAACAAGACAAGTTGGTATTGATGGGAGCGATAAACAATTCATCAAAATATCATTGTTTGAATGTTGGAGATTCAAAGGGTTCGAAAGGAAAGAAGAAGGGAAATTTCAAGAAGCCCACTGATCAGAAAAAGGACAAGCAGAAAGTTCATGAAGACTCCTCAAATTTCAAGAGAAATCCAAACAAGAAGAATGAGAAGACAAAGTGTAACTATTGCAGCAGGGGATTTCATCCTGAAAGCTACTGCATGAAGAAGACCATTGATCAAATGGCTCAACTCCTGGAGAAAGCCAACATTCATCTTCCTGAGAGCACAAGGAGGAAGGATGGAGGAAAAAATTATGAAGATAAAGAGCGAGTGCATGCACTGATGGAAAGCACATAAAACCCTACCTCATTCATTATTGATTCTGTAGCTTCAAGGCACATGGTTTCCACAAGAGAGAGCTTCTCATCTCTTGATTCTTCCAGTGGTCCAACCATTGTGTTGGGTGATGATTCTGAAACTTCAAGCAAAGGTAAAGCCAACATTGATCTAGATTTTGGTACATTCACTAATGTTTTGTATGTTCCAGTACTTGTTGTTAAACTTTTGTCAGTATACCAAATGACTCACACAGGATCACCCAAAAAGGTGGTCTTCACACCTAATGATGTTGAAATCTGTGAAATGTCAACAGGCCAAATTGTTGCCTTAAGTTCTGCTTACCATAGCTCAAAAATATAAAGGTTTCTGTCATTTTGTGCCATTCCCCTCACCATCTTCTCTATTAACCCATGCCAATGAGTCAAGAAAATTATGGCATGAAATATTTGGTCATCTAAATTATAAATACCTTTCGCAACTCCATGAGAAATAAATGGTCATAGGGCTGCCCAATATCAAGTTTTCCAAAGGTGTTTGTCAAATATGCATCTTAGGAAAGCACCCAGAGCATAAATTTGAGAGAGCCAAAACTGAGTGAACCTCAGCATCCCTGGAGCTTATTCACAGTGACATATAAGGTCCATTCCCCCATGATTTTTTGAGCCATTCCAAATACATCCTTACCTTCATAGATGAATTTAGCAGGTACTGTTGGATTTAGTTCATCAAGCTAAAGTCTGAAGTGTTTAGTCTGTTCAAGATTTTCAAAGCCTCAGTACAGAGCCAGTCCGGTAGACATATCAATATCCTTATATATGATAATGGTGGGGAGTACATCAAATCTGAGTTTCAGCAATTTTGGGCCTCTTCAGGCATACAGATGCAACACACCGTTCCATATACACCTCAGCAGAATGGTGTTGCTGAGAGGAAGAACAGATCATTGAAGGAGATGGCCACATGCATGCTTGAGGAAAAGTATTTATATCCAAGGATTTGGGATCAGGAAACTAATTGTGCCACATACATTCAAAATATACTTGCTCACAAAGCTCTCAAAGCTCTCAAAGGAATCACTCCTTTTGAGGCTTGGACTGGGCACAAACCTAACATTTCTTACTTTAGGATTTTTGGCTCCAAGGCTTGGGATAGAATTCCACTTGAGAAGAGGAGGGCTATGCAACCAAAAATACAACCTTGTATTTGTGTTGGCTATTCAAAGGATTCCAAAGGCTACAATCTGCTAAACATGACTTCTCAAAAAGCCTTCATATAAGAAGTGTTCAATTCGAAGAAGAGCCCTCTCAAAATGTTGAAATTGGAGATCCATCCACACCACCACCTAAAGATGTAAGTAAAGTTCCTCTTGAATTTTTTTATTATGATATTTCTGATAATGAATACCATTTTATTACAGATCCTAATTCACTAACAAGGACAAAGTGGCCTACTAAGACTCTTCAAGCAGTTGGTGAACTAGTAGGAAATCCTCAGGACACAAGGAGGACTAGATCACAATTTGAGAATGCTCTCAATGTGAATGATCCTTACTTGTCTGAGAAATGTTATTTGATGGTGGATTCTGATCCTCATACATATGAGGAAGCCTCACATGACCCAATATGGAAAAATTCTATGGATGAGGAGTTTCATTCACTACAAAAGAATGAGACATGGGAGCTAGTCAAGCTCCCCCCAGGCATAAAATTGGTAAGGTGTAAGTGGATATTTAAAGCCAAGTGTGCAGATGATGGAGCAGTAGTGAAATATAAGACTAGGATGGTGGAAAAGGGATTCTACCAATTCCATGGTGTTGACTACAATGATAATTTTGTAGCATTTGCACAGAAGGATTCGATAAGACTAGTTCTGGCAATTTCTGCTACCAAGCGCTGGGAAGTACAAAACATGGATGTCAAAAGTTCCTTCCTCCATGGAGATATTGAGGAAAATATTTATATGAAAAATCCATAATGCTATACATATGATCCTAACTATGTGTGCAGGTTGAGGAAGTCCTTATATGAGCTCAAGCAAGCCCCCAGGTCTTGGTATGCCAAAATGGACAACTTTCTCTTGTCACAATCTTTTGCTAGATGAAAATATCGTCCAAATGTTTACATGAATCTTATTGATGGTTCAATTATGATTATTGTGTTATATGTTTATGACCTACTAATCATAGGTATCTCTACTGATCAAATTGCTTCATTAAAGATTGCTTTACATCAAGATTTTTCCATGACTGACTTGGGAATTCTTAAGCAATTTTTGGGGCTTGAGATTTCTAAAACTAAGAATGGAACTAAGGTATTTCAGTCCAAATATGAATCTGCCCTGCTAAGAAAGTTCAATATGGCTGATTGAAATGCTTCAAAGACTCCTTTCCTTTCAGGAGTTAGACTTGAAGAAGCGGAATCTACACCATTGGTGAACAACACCCTGAATAGGTAGCTAGGTGGTAGCTTTTTATACTTGAGTTATACTCGAACTGATATTGCATATGAAGTGAGTGTGGAATCAAGATACATGGAGAATCCTCATGAGCTCCATTGGAGGGCTATAAAAATAATCTTTCATTATGTGTAAGACACCAAGACTGATGGGATTCACTATGTTGCAGATTCTAGCCTAGATCTTCTTCGCTTTACTGACTCAGATTGGGCTGGTGATAGCCTTGACAGAAAGTCCACATATGGATTTGTATTCATGCTTGGAGTTGGTCTTGTTTGCTTGTATAGCAAGAAACAGAGTGCAATTGCACTATCTTCAGCAGAGTCCAAGTACAGAGGAGCAGTGAATGCTGCTACTCAGTGTGTGTGGTTGCAGGGTATTCTTTCAGAGTTTGAGATTTCCTTTAGTACTGCTATTGTCCTCTTTTGTGACAATCATAGGTCTATAAGAGCCTCAAATGATATAGTTTAGAGACAGAGGACCAAGCATATTGATATCCATATGCACTACATCAGGAGTTTAGTGTATGACCATATCATTGACTTGCAGTATTTCCCAATAGGTGAGCAAACTGCAGACATCTTCACCAAAGCTTTTACTGAGAATACTTTCAGCTATCTGAGATTAATGCTTGGGATGGTAGAACATGTGGTGGAGTGAAGGATTGATCAACAATATTTCAATTTTTATTATGTCCATTTTTTAGTGGAGGTTTTTTCCATGAGGTTTTCCTTTTTTCCTTGTTTCATGGACAAGGCAGTATTGTACAAGGTGACCATGTCTTGTTACTGGACCCTAGTTTTTACTTCTATTTTTTAGCACATAAATTCATACTTATGGGGGGGTGTTGGAATATTTAAAACCCACATTTATGTCATTTAATACCTTGGTAGCATTAATTAATCATTTTATGGTTAATTCCTATGTATTAGACTAGGTAGTTGGCTAAAACATCATTGTGTGGACCACAAGTCACCATTGTGTGGACCACAAGCTTCCTAAACCCACTAGAGCACATTCCTGGAGATCTTGGATAAGATTCTATCTATTTTTAGACAATCCTAGATTAGAAAGGTGCATTAGTTGCTTTTACTGCTTTTTACCACTTTTTGGTGAACGTTAAAAGCTAATTGACTAGTCATAACTGTTCTTTGGCCAACTCATACTCCATGATGTTTCTTCCTTATAAATTCTGTATTTGGCATGCTTTTCCATCACACATCACTATTGTATCACTAAATAAGAAATCCGTGAGCATTTGGAGTGACTCGGAGAACACACTTTCCACCTAGGGGGGTTTTGCATTATTTGAGTAAGTCCACTTTTGTGAGGATTCAAATGGCATCCTTATCCATTCGAATCTCTGATGTAAAACTATATATTTAAATCCTATTACTTTCCCAAGGTTGTATGATGTGTTATTATTCATGAGAGTAATTATGTTTGCATCATATGTGAATGTTTTTCAGTGTTCTTGACTAGTTGTGTGAGAATTACTTGTGAGAGTTGAAATTTCTTGATCAGATCTTGGTGTGATCTAAATTTCACAATATGTGGATCTAAATAAGGAACTGACAACTATTGCTAGGTGGTTTGATCACTTAGCATCGCAACATCGCGGATGCTGCGCAAGGACAAGGACATCGCGAAAGGAGGAAAGCAGCGTGCATGGCGATAGTACTTTTTGTAGTTTTGGGTCATTTGGACCACGTCATGTGTATTTTTGGTCATTTAGACCACATTATGTGGGATTTTGGGTCATCTTTTTGTAGATTTTGTTAAGAAGTAGTTAGGTTGTTGCCTCAGTGGACCGTAAATGTAAAGGCAAAAGCCTTTAAATAGATGTAGGATTGTAATTGTCAAAAAGATAGATAAGATCTAATATCTATTAGATCGATCATGGTGACATAGCCAAACATAGAGAGTTGGTGATTGAATATCTTGTTGTATCTGGGTTTTTGCGAAGATAAATATGATGTGACAGAGTTTTTGAGTAGAATCCTTGTGTATTTTTCGTTTCTCTATGGTGAATGCATTATGTGTTATGAATTTGTGAATGATGCGATGTTTCCTTGCTGCGATTAATGCCTTACTGTTATATCTTTCGCACATTTATGGTTCTGTTAATGATAAGGTCCATTGAATGATGTTGTGATTATGCTAAATGCCTGAGTTGAATGCTCAGATCTATTTCTGAATGTTGCAATAAATTGATCCGTTAAATGCAAAACACCCTCCTTCATTTAGCGGAAACATGGTTCTGTCAACTCTCCCTTGAACATCTCGGGTGCGACCTCATCTGCTCCACAAGTGTTGTTGGGCAGGGTAAAGCCTGTCTGGGCCGATACTTAGGGAGATCGCAGTGGCTTAGCTGTCGACAGCGTGAGGAACCCCTGTCGACTGGGTTTGTGTCAACAAATGGTTTCGTTGCCGGGATCATAACGCGAAGTGAAAGGAGGATATGTTGTGGCATCCGACAAGACCAGAGATCCAAGATTGGTTCAACCTAAAGTTGCGAGAGATCACTGAAAAGAAAATAAGAACCCTAGGTTGTCAACAGATTGGTGGTTGGAAAAGTACATATACGACGGTCCACACGAATAGTTTTTCTACGAATTCCCAATCATCCTGTATGAGTGGTTAGAAAAATTTACCTATTAGAAGAGGAACTTCCAAGGTGGTGAGCTGACAGCTTGGACACCATAACTGATCTAGGAGCTGCAGGAAGTTGACAACAAAGCATCGTGGGTTGTTGAGGTTTGGATCGATAGTATACTGGAAGTTTAGATCATTGAGTTTGTGGTTGATACAATAAAGTCTTATAGTGAAGCTGAATGGTATTTTTTCAATGGGTCATGAGGCAAGTTCTTGTTGTTGCTACAGTTGTCCATTAAGACACTAATTTGCGAAAAGGGCATACTGAAGATGCACCTAGACCAGTAAGAGCCCTGGTGGGCGGAGGCTGTGGATACCGCGATAGCAGGGGGGCGGTACATTAAATGATAAGGGGTAGATGGGTGCATGTTATGATGAGACTGTGAAGGAAGCTGAGGAATAGAGTGGTCTTACAAAGGGAGGAGCAAGGTTTCGATAGGAAAAGAGGTAGACGACAGGAGAAGGTCCTGCTGCGATCGAAACGCAAAGCTGCGAGGGTACCCCTAGTAGCAACATACCCACACCTTTGCTCACTATCTCTCAACCAGTAAGAAATACAACTTTGACACCACTGTTTTCATCAAGTCAACAGAACTTGATTGCTAGTAGCTCAACGATTGTAGGAAGGAAGTCCAAGATGCTGGGCGAAGATGCAAAGTTACTATTGTTCCAAGGAAATGGAACAGATAATCCCGAGCAATGCTGGTTCTTGTGTGAAGCAGTATGGACTGTGAAGCAAATTACTGATGATAATGCCAAGAAAGGACAATTGGCGAAAACTCTTTGGGGTCGCACATTAGACTCGTTCATGAAATTTATGCAGGTTCCTGTAGGCACTCCAGAAAAGACACTAAATGAAGTTCGAGTAGGATTGATTATAGAGTTTAGAAAACCCAAATCTGAAGCGCAGTATATTACAGAACTAAAAGAGATTAAGCAGTATCCCAATGAAACTCTGTGGGATTTTGACCAGTAGTTCAAAACACTGATGGAAAGGGTCAGCTTCAACATGAGAAATGTCCAGCAAAAAGAATGGTTCATTGCGGCATTGCTCCCTCACATTCGACTACCGCTGATGCAACAAAACATTACAACACTGAGCGAAGTTCTGGAAATTGCGATGCGGTTAGAATCTTCGCCAATTGGTGAGAATGCAGCTAGTATGTCACAGATTTAGACGTAGCTGTCCAACTCTAAAATACAGCTGCAAGATCTTAAGAAGGGTAAAGAACATCGTGAAAAGGTGTGGTGTATGCGATGTCATGGAGAGGAGCATATTAGGGATAATTTTCCATACTTCCACAATTATCTAGTATCAGGAGCACCGAATCCACTGAGCGACGGTGGTATGCCGTGGTGTCGCATCTGTCAGTTATATGGGCATCGACATGAGGAGTGTCAATACATGCAAAAGATGGTCACAAAGCCGATGAATTTGTATTGTACCTTCTGCAAATATGTGGTACATGAAGATAAAGATTGTCATGCATATGGCTTGCTTTATGAGAGAACATATGATGCATTCTATGTGAAGGATGACCAACGTGTTATACAACAACCGCAACTGCAGCCATAGGAGGCTCAACCGCTACCTCAGCCACAGGTGCAATTTGTACCGCAATAGCAACCACAACAGTTTATGCCACAATGTGCTTCGATGCAAATGGCTCCATAGCAGGGACAGTACGTTTAGCAGCCATAGTATGTTAAGCCTGGGCAGTGTGTGCAACTGCAACCGAATCCCATGTACATACATTTCAATCAACTGTAATATCAGCAGCAAGGGGGATTTCAAGGAGGATTTCGAGGCGGACGTGGTGGAGGTTTTGGTCGCGGAGGAGGACGAGGAGGTCGCGGACCTATCCAGTGTTATAATTGCGGGGTGTTGGGCCATTACCAGAGAGATTTCCCACAATTGCAGACACAGTGTATGTTTTGCTTTGTTGCTGATCACACTGTTGAAAATTGTCTACAGTTGATTGCACGATGGAAAGTGGGAAATGTTCAGCAATTGCAAAACCAGAATCAAGTGCAGCAACTAGTGCAGAATCAAAACCAACCACAGAACTAGTGCAAGAACCCGAGCGCCTTAAGGAATGTGCAATGCAGTTTTGGATCTATTGGGATATGCTACAAGCAGTAGCGATGAAGGTGCCTCGCTTATCTTAAGAAGCCGCAGTAAATTACAAGCAGATTGCGCTGTTTGCGATTCAGACTCATTGCGCAGTAAATTTTTCGAGGAGGAGCTAGATGGCATTGTCAATGATTGGCCTATCGAATGAAGGGAACGAGTTAGTCTTGCAAAGATTGAGGTAGGACCACCAGTGACTAGCAGAGTCACCATGAATCGGATCAGGAATCAACGAAGACACCCAAGGATGATGAGATAGAAAACGAGCTTGAGGGGAGAAGAACAAAGGCACGCTATGAGTATGGTACGATCAGTGGATCCTCCCCAATGATAGAGGAACAATTGGGAAGACTTATAGCGGCTGTCACAAATGCAACAAATGTGGCAGCACAAGCAATGACGACACAGGAGGAAGCCGATTTCAAAAAGGTAAATACTCACCTCGATTCATTAGTTAATGTTGTTTCAAAGAAGGCACCAGAGGAGGCACCTGTTCAGGCAGTTGGTGCACCCAACACTACGCTGCGGGTTCAGAATGTGAAAATTCCCCTGATTGCGATTGTGACTAACGACGAGGCTCTCTAGGATTCACTGCAGCAGCTACACGGCTTGTCCCTCCACATCAGCGCATTGTCTTCCCAACTGTTGGTGCAGATACAGGAGACTACTAACCATGAAATGGTGGACCATGAGCAGGATGTTAGTGGTCAAGTTTTGCAATCGCAGGAAAGTGAAGCAGCAGCGCAGAATGAGGTGGAAGATTTAATGGCGAAGAAAAAACCGGCAAGAGAAGTGGTTGATGAACTGGAAGACAAGATAGAGCAATCAATTGTTGAGAAAGCTCAAGCGATTGAGGAGTCAAAGAAAGAACAGGATCGCTTAATAGTGGAGAAAGCCAACATATGGGATCACAATGTACGGTTGGAGGCAGCAGTCTCCAAAGCATGTCAACATGTTTTTGAGCCTACCGCGCAGTTGGATCTGGTTGAAAGAGAGCAGCGACTTGGGACCGTCATTTCCCAATTGCAGCATGGAAATGCGGAGTTAACAACTCTATTGAACCCTGGAACCCCACAAGTGTAAGAAGATGACCGGAAACATGCCATCAAGGAGGTCGTAACACAGATGGTCGAGTTGGAAGAGACAGCAACCGAGATCATTGTAGACACTGCGCAGTTTTGGGGCAGCATCGTTCAGGATGAGCAGATCGAATAGTTGACCAAGCTGCGGCAAGAAGATTAAGGGCAGCTGGAAACACTGAAGGTGTCGACAAGAATGTTGCCACTAGTTGCTTAGGTCACCAAATCAATAGAACTGAAATAATTGCAGCAGAAGAGCGTTAGAAGAAGCACAATACACAGTTGGAGGAATTCGAAGAGGTTGGATGACAGTTTTTTCTTAAGGCAAGTTCTGCACTACAGGATGTGAAGGAGTGTCACCAGCGGGTTGTTGAGAAGATGAGTGAGAATCCATCTACGCAGGATGTGACCAAGAGTCAGGCGGTGGCTGCGGTAGTGAAGGACCAGGTTAAGGAGGTTGATCAGTTGTACGAGGACTTTCGGCTGAAGACCAATAAGTACACCATGTCCAGTTGACGTGGCTTGAGGGCGAGCCACAAGATTATGTTGGGGGCCTGTTGGCAGGCAGTTTGATGAGTCAACATCGTAGCATCGCAGATGCTGTGCAAGGACAAGGATACGTGAAAGGAGGAAAGCACCGCGCATGGCGATAGTACTTTTTCTAGTTTTGGGTCATTTGGACCACGTCATGTGTATTTTTGGTCATTTGGACGACATTATGTGGGATTTTGGGTCATATTTTTGTAGATTTAGTTAAGAAGTAGTTAGGCGGTTTCCTAAGTGGACCGTAAATGTAAAGGAGAAAGCCTATAAATAGATGTAGGATTGTAAGTGTCAAAAATATAGACAAGATCTAATATCTATTAGATTGATCATAGTGACATAGCCGAAGACAGAGAGTTGGTGATTGAATATCTTGTTGTATTTGGGTTTTTGCGGAGATAAATATGACGTGAAAGAGTTTTTGAGCAGAAACTTTGTGTCTTTTCCCTTTCTCTGTGAATGATGCGATGTTTCCTTGCTGCGATTAATGCCTTACTATTATATCTGTCGCACATTTATGGTTCTATTAATGATAAGGTCTGTTGAATGATGTTGTGATTATGCTAAATGCCTGATTTGGATGCTTAGATCTATTTCTGAATGTTGCAATAAGTTGATCAGTTAAATGCACAACACCCTCCTTCATTTGGCGGAAACATGGTTCCGTGAACTCTCCCTTGAACATCTCGAGTGAGACCTCATCTGCTCCGCAAGTGTTCCTGGACATGGTAAAACATGTCTGGGACGGTGCTCAGGGAGATCGCAGTAGCTTGGGTGTCGACAGCGTGAGGAACCCCTGTCGACTGGGTTTGTTTCAACAACGACTAACAACACCTCCAACATAACTACTGCAAGAGATTCCTTGAGAGGGCTATTTTATCCACCAAATCACCTATATAAGCTCATGCAAAAATTCTTGTAGTTGCATCAAGACCTAGGGAAATATGTCCAACAATTCATTGAATTCTTCATCAGGCTCCATCTCCAACTTCATATCATAGATCCAAAATAGGTACTTATGCTAATATTTAATTATGGTTTTCTTACTATTTTCCATAATGACATAGTTATGTCTGAGACCACTAACCTTATTTAAGTTATTCTCTTTTCCCTTGTAATTGGACAAAAATATGATCAAAATCCTCTATTTTATTTCTTCCTAAATCCTAATCCTAAATCAAATCTAATACTATCTCGTTTTGAAAGCATAACTACGATCCTAGTTACTTCCATTCCCACAATCCAAACGATATACTCCATCCATCCCCACTTCTCATCATAATACTTCACCTTATTAATTTTTGTTCCACTACCACAAAAACCCAACTCGTGATGTTGTAGAATGTTGCTTCTTACACCACCAATCCCAGAGCAAAGCCTTATTTTTGTATGATGAAGAGAATGAATTTGTCACAACTCTTTTTTTCCTTGACACTTACTCCTCTTCTTCTAAGTTCATATAATGTACTTAACCCCATAGTTAAAGAGAAATGTAACAATGAGTGATAAAATACTTGTGCTCAATAGGAAATACAAGAGACAAATAGATAAATTTGAGAAACAACCATTCGATCAGTGATATAAAAAAGATAGAGCATTGTTCACTTGTATGTTTGTGGGGGAAGCTTCTAATGAGAATAAATTTAAATACATTAACCATGCTTGATTTAAATTACACAAACTTCTCCTCTACATTCAATGCATTAATAGTGACAACTTTAACTACATGTGGTCTTGCTATTAAAGTGGGTCAAACACCTTGTGCATATTAATTAATAAAGAGTACACCTTTCATAAATTTATCAACTATATTTATTCAAAGAAGATGGAATTATACATCAATAAGTTACTCCTACGTATCCTCAAAGAATGTGGTTATAGTAGGAATCTAACACGCCATCACCCTTCAAAAGAAATATTGTTACCAAGGATGCAAATTAAGAAACTACTACAAAATAGCTAATGGATCCCAAGTAGAATATTATGGTTTTGTCTGTGTCCACGAGATTGGAGCTTCTTGGAGAGTGAATTGGCATAGGAAATTATATGGGTGGCTAAAACTTATTTTGGTTGGATCCAAATGAAGTCTTCTTCATTGATTTTCAATATTGTCGTATAAACTCAACAATTCAACCCCATAACTTTATTCAAACAAGAAACATGAAATATTGAGTAGATATGGGAGTATGCTAGAAGGGATAATTTGTAAGAAACTTACATCTAATGCATTGTATAATTTGATACGGGACATAAAATTTTGGTGCCAACCATTAATTGCCTTTACCTTTGAGAGATGTCTTCTTATAGGCTTAGATATGGAGGAACACCTAATCCCCTTCTTTGAATGAAAATTCTATGTTATGTCGATCTCCCAAGATCCATAGCCAAATTTTCCTTACATATGTGGAGAATGGCTTCACAATTAGGAAGAACACTATCCATGACATGCACCCTTGAGGTCAATGGTATATGTGAAACTACTGAAGGTGGTTGTTGGCCATATATAGTGTTTGAAGATACTTCATCTATGCGGACAAGGAAAAAGCTCTCTAGTCTAAATGGTTTAGATATAGAACAAAAAACGATAGAATATATAGAATTTCCTAGCTTAATCGAATTACAAAGATCATGAAGAATTGACTACCTAGTAATCACAATAGCGCTTTCATGGCTTCATGTAGTCTTCAATCTTCAAATGCAAAAAAACATAAGATAAACAAGCGGAAACAAATGTAAAAGTAATATGTAATATTGATCAATCTAAACAAGTGGTCAAAGAAATGAGTTCTAAAGATATAACACAATGAATATTTATGGAAAGAGAATATATATTACTATATTAATAAAAATACAAAGGGAGATATTACAATCATTTCCTTGACGTCGGAATTTCTTCCAAATATATTTTACCTCAAATATCCAACCTTGTTCCTAATGGAGAATAGAAACTTAGCTCAAAGAGTATTTCAACAATGTTTTGGTGCTCTATCTTTCCTCTCATATCCCATGACTGGGTGAGCTTGCATATATAGGCCAAAGAGGATAGAGGGAGTTGCAGATTTAATGGATAAGGATAAGGGATCATCCCAACAAGTTAGGGGTTTAATTACCACCTATGTTGATTTGTCGAGATAAGCCTCCATGAGAGATTCCTTCTAGAAGACTCTCGAATCTTCTCCTTTTTCCTTTAAACAAGCAGTGACACAACTTGTCAAAGAGAAACATGCATCATTAGTGGGTGACACCTAGTGATTTAAGGAAACCAGTGTCAGTGATGCACCTTTTCAATGCATGAAGTGCATCATCAAGGGTCTGACACATGTTCTAAACATGTAGGGTGCGTCAGTGCAACAAAATTTTGAAAATAGGAAGGTAGAAACCTCTTCTCAAGCAATTTGGCATTAAAAATTTAAGGATTAGGGAAAATCCAAGGGAATATATCTCATTAGCAGATGATGACGATATTTTGGTGTAAAATATTTCCCCCCAAACTATGAAGCTAGAGGGATAGGATAGGTGAATTGATTTTATAGATGGAAATTGAGGAAAAAGACCATTGGTTGAAATGTTGCAAAATGACTTTCCAGTACAACATAATCTGATATATATGTCCCAAATGACGCATAACATGGCTATCGACCAATACATTGTAGATCCACGTTGATATTTACTGACTAGAAGAAATCATGGCTACTAGAATACAAGCGTATATTGTTGGGCGCAACCCAAGAAGAGGAAGTTATGAAGGAAAAGTATAGTTAGGTGAGGCCTGACATTGACCATTTTTGGGAGAAAAGTGAATCTGCAAATCCTGACCAGAGGGTATGGAGCGAAGATCAGTGGAGAAGAAAGGACATGTTTCCTTAGTAAAGACAAAGTACTAAGGACAACCAAAGGTGGTTGATGCAGTTAAGGGTTGAGCAGTGACTTGACTGATACAAGAGTAGGAAGTTATGAAGCGAAGTTATGTAAAGGAAACACCACTACAAAAGCTATAGGTGCATTGTCAAAGAAAGCATCAGAGTTAGAGGAAGTGGCGCCAAAGGGACAACGAAGTTAAATCTTAGTGTGGTCTACAGGAGAACCACGGGGGTTTTTAGGTTTTTGAAACTATGGGGGTTGGCCCATAGTTATTGTTATATGTGACCTTCGAGCACATATATATATAAGGTTAGTTTTGTATGAGGAAGGGTTGGCTTTTGGGTTAGTATTGTCAGTTGGATTAAGTGTAGTAGAAGATCAGTGATAAGGGCGACATTAGACTCTACAATTGAGTGCGTAGAAATATGATTGTAGAGAAGATTCTACAGCTGAGTGTGCATACTGTTACTATTACCATTCCAAGTTAATATAAGAACAGTTCCTGTGGACATAGATCCCGCCTGGGGGGTGAACCACATAAATCTATGTGTTTATGTATCTGAGCTTGTGTTGTGCTTTGTATGCTAGCTCATGGTGTGCTTATGTATTTTCTTTCATGTATATGTTAATGGTAATTGCATGCTAAGTAAATGGAATGTGTATGTATGAATGTTATGGAGGAATACTTAGAATGATGAATGCGTAGCTAGCTGCTGAATACAGTAGAGATTCAGCGTAGTTCTGTATACTGTTCACTAGCTCTGAAGTGCAAAGTCATCTATCCCTTCCATTCTGTTAGTCGATGTTGAATGAGGCTGTAGCAAGGTCGTTAACCACATCTGCACATCGCCACAGTTACAAAAGCTTGATTATGTAACCCCCCATATTTTGTTCGGGTGAGAATTTAGTTTGTTTACAGGTTGATGCCGAAAGGGCCAATAAAAGGGATTTTTGTTGTTGCTGCGCTAGCTTCATCGAACTCAGGTCATTAAGAAAGAAGACGAACAAATGGTTCAGTTGCCGACTTTGGAATGACATTTCGGTGATGTTTCATGTTGATGTGGAATCTAGAGAGGAGTGAAATACAGAATTGGGTGAGTCAAACAGAACACATTTTTGCAAAGAAAGATAATAGACATCCTCAACTTATTGTAGAATAGTGGCTACAGGGATACATATTTATTGAGTTGCATGAATTATTATTTGCATCCTCTGCTAATGAGTTGTTTGAGTGGATATCCAGGGTAGCAGAAAGAAAAAACTGTTCCTAGGGTGGAGAACCTACAGTTTGGAATCCAGAGTTGATACAGAGGCTTAAAGGGATTAATAACCAGATTTCAAGAGTAGTAAACATTTGGCTCGATAGCTTGATGGAAGGATACATTACAAAGTTTTATGTGGACACTTTGAAGTCCTATAGCACAGCTGAAAGATACTTTTTCAAGGGATTTAGAGGTAAGTACTTGAAAAACCTAACTTTATGCATTAAAATTTTGTTAGCTGAAAAAGGTGTATTAAGAATGCAGTCAGATTCCTAGGGTTTGAGTTTGTAATGTTAAAAAACACAGATAGTGACACATACGAAGATATTGTCATCCTTCATAGTGGAAAAAGATATAAAAATAGAACTAGAAAGAGGTCTTGCGAAGTTGAACCTCGCACATTCCTATAAACTGAGTTAGAGAGTGATCGAAACTTGTCTCAAGCTGAGTCTGATAATGAGATAGAACCTAGACATATTGGCTATCATCCTATCACTCCGCAAAAACCTATAGCTATTGAAAGAGATATTACTTGTTTGCAAAACACTAGCAGTAATACTGTAGAAACAAGTACAAAGAATGATCCAACTGGTGGTATACCTCCACCATTTCACTCCGTAGGTAGTATTGTAGTATTTTAGAACCCTCCACCTCCTAGAAGATGTATGGCAGACGATATAAAGCTACCTATTTTTAAAGGAACCGGTATGGAAGATCCAGAGCAACATTGGTCTCTTTGCGATGTTGTCTGGAATGTTAAACAAGTACAAGATGATGATATAAATCAAGCCCAACTAGTCACCACATTCAGAGATAGAGATTTAACATGGTTCATGAAGTACTTCGTTGGACAGAACATAACACTAGCCAATATCAAATCTGCGTTGATTAGAGAATTTACGAAGCCTAAATCAGAATCTCGATGTATCACAGAGTTGAAAGAAATAAAACAGAAACCTAGTGAGACTTTGTGGGAATTTGATCAGAAGTTCAAATCCCTGTTAGATCAAGTTAGATTTGACATTGCACCGCAAAAGTACCAAGAAAGGTTTATAGCTGCGTTGTTGCCCGAGATTAGGTTACCATTGATGAAACATAAGGTTGCTTCACAAATAGAAGCATTGGAAATTGCGATGAAACTAGAAGCTTCGCCCGTAGGAGAAACTAGGCTCGCATACATGGCACAAATACATAAACAACTAGCAAACCTGAAATTACAGCTACAAGATATACAAAAAGGAACAAAAGTGAGAGAAGAAGGTTTGGTGTACTAAATCTAAAGGAGAAGGAAATTCCAAGGAAAATTGTCCTATATTCAGAGATTACCTCGCCAATGGGGCACCAAACCTGTTAAATCAATCTCAAGGACCATGGTGCGATATTTGTCGATGTAGAGGACATCGACCAGAGGACTGTTACCTACTCCAAAAGTAGGTACAGACACCCAATAACTTGTACTGCACATTTTGTAACTCATTTGGCCATGATGACACCAACTATAGAGAATACGAACTCATGATAGAAATAAATCATGATGTCTACAAAGTCCAAGAAGAAATACATAACAACAATGAGAATGCACAATATGATCAGGGTACATACAGAAGACATGGGGGATTTAGAGGAAGGGGACGTAATACTGGCCGAGTACAAGGTAGAGGTCAGATTGTATGTTATAATTTTGGTCAACCTGGACATTTGGAAACAGACTGTCAGAACCGTTGCACTACGTGTAAGTATTGTAAATCCTATTCCGATATCATTGAAGCATGTCCCATTTTGCGAGACAAAATGCAAGAAAAAGGACCAGAAGGACAGAACCATAATATTTAGATGATCACAACTAAGAACAGGAATGAATATCGCAACATCCATGTTGTGACGCGAAGTGGAGTTTCGATAGGAAATGATAGGACAAACGAAGCTTCAACTTTTGATAATAATATAAACATACCAAATCCTACTGATGGATCATGGGTAAGGAAAGAAGTTGGAAAGATAATTATATTCGACCCTAACAGAGGAAAATAAGTATTCATGGAAGCAAGGAAAGAATTTCAGGACCTAGGAGCTTCGACCACAAGGATCCCTTTGCGAAGTGAACAAAAAGCTATACAAGGTATGCCATCCTTGCATGATGGGTCGTGAGCTTCGCTAGAGCATACAAGTCCTATAACACAATTTGTATAGAGTTGCATGAAGATGCTAAGGCATGAGCACGCCTTAGAGGAACTGCAGAATGTAATGGGCTATTACGAACAACGTAGTATAGTAAACGATGCATATAGAGCAGTCCATCACATTAAGAACCATAAAAGAACATGAAGAGAAATGAGGTTAAGCACATAGATTGGAGATTTTGAAATGAGCCAGGTCATTCTTGATCTGGGTTCAGAGGTGAACATGTTGACAAAACAAACATGGGAGCAGATGGGGAAACCAAATTTATCTTGGTCTCCTATACAATTGATATTATCTAACCAACATAAGGTTATACCTTTTGGGAGGCTATCAGGTGTTCCTATTAACATTGACAGAGTGTGAAGTAAAGCATATTTTGAAGTGATTGAGATCATAGACGACAATAATCCTTATCCTACACTATTAGGGATTGGCTAGAAAATTGGTAACCTCAAAATTATCAACTTGAAGAAAAATCAAATGATATTTGAAGGACCAATAAGAGAAGAACACATAACATAAGAACTAGATAACATCTACAAGATGGCGTTTAACCAAGGAGATTACATTAATCCTATAGAAGATGGAATGTTGAGTTGGAGATGCAACAGTTCTTGTGTATCAGAGTCAGACACGAGACTGGAGAATTGGAAGAGTAGAATGCATGAAGTATTAGATAGATGATGTGCGAGGATGACAAAGTCACTTCACTGGATTGGAACAGAGGTAAGTCCAATTCCTACATATGTTGGTTTGAGCAACATACATGTATCCTTTCATGAATATATAGCATCAATTTTAGATGAACATAGGTTATCATCTCTAGATATAGCATTGTGAGCTACACCGGCTAGGTGGTGGGCTATGCATAAGAACAAATTGACCACATGGGAAGAATGTAAGCACTTAATGGAAGTTATATTTGCTGAACAAATTGAGAATGTACAAGCAAAGTACAATGGACAGATTGACCCCAGATATCATATAGAATCTTGCTTGAAAGCATGGAGGCATATACCAAAAACAAAGTAGGTCCATATGTTTGTGCATACATTGGATCCAATAGCCAAGAACTGGTATATTAACACAGAACTTCCACATGGTACAACAAATTCGCACATGATGATAAAGAACTTTAAGCTAACTTTTAGTTTTGAGGATGATTGACCGAGCATTAATGAGGCTCTGTAGATCATTAAAAACAAGATATTTGGTGATGTCCCGTTGTTTGTGTATAGTCAACCAAGTTGGGAAATACAATTGGAACATGCTCTCCAGTGTTATAATTTTACACTAGATGAATATGAAAATGAAGACCCTCGCGATATGAATATAGTAGAATCTGAAGGAAAACGTGATGTACAAGGACCTGACTTGGAAATTCGAGATATGAGTAACCCCATTAAGACCAAAAAGATCAATATTAGCATGGATGAAGAACCAATGTTCACCTCTATTGGAGATTACTGGGATGAATAAATAGTGGGACAAATCGCAAACCTACTACATGAATATCAAGATTTTTTTCTTGCTAAGTTTTCTGAAATGAAAGGAATTTTAGGCGACTTGGGAGTGATGTAAATGCCTCTCAAACATGATGCGAATCCTATCAAACAGAGACCTTATAGATTGAACCCTGGATATAAAGAAAGAGTGAAAGCAGAGATTAATAAAGTGTTGGAAGCATGGATCATTGAACCAGTAGAAGAGTCACAATGGATAAGTCACATGGTGATTCAAGACAAGAAAGCTAAAGGGGAAATCAAAATTTGTGTGGATCTCAAAAAAATTAATGATGCATATGTGCATGACCCATTTCTGACTCCATTCACAGATGAAGTACTAGATAATGTACGTGGACAGGAGGCATACTCTTTCACTGATGGATTTTCTGGCTACCATCAGATAAGAATTGTTGTGGAAGATAGACACAAGACTACATTTTCTACTGAATGGGGATCATTTCAGTACATTGTTATGCCTTTTGGATTGAAGAACGCACCTACTATCTTTTCAAGAGTGGTTGTAGCTGCATTTAAGGATTATATTCATAAATTCCTGGAATTTTACTTTGATGATTGGATTGTATTTGTTCTTTTGAAGGACCATCATGCGAACTTAAGGATGAGGTTAGCGAAGTGTAGACATTATCATATTTCTTTGAAATTAAAGAAGTGTGTCTTTTGTGTTCCTTATGGAATATTGTTAGGACACATAGTATGCAAAAAAGGATTGATGGTTGATCCAACGAAGATAGATATCATAGTAAATCTACCATAACCTAATATAGTTAAGCAGTTATGCACTACATTGGGACACACAGGAAATTATAGGAAATTCAATAAGGGATACGCGCGGATAACTGCGCCTATGGAGAAACTATTGAAAAATGAAATGAAGTACGAGTGGAATGAATATTTCCAAAGAGGGTTGGATACATTGAAAGATAAAATGGTCACAAAACCTATTCTAGTCTTTCCTGACTAGAATAAGCCATTTCATGTACACGTAGATGCTTCATCTATAGCACTTGGCATTATAATAGCACAACCTGGTAATGGAGGCATAGACTATTCAATTGCATTTTCTAGTAGAAAGTTATCTTCAACAAAAAAGAATTACACCACAACATAGAGAGAAGGATTAGCCATGGTGTATGCATTGCAAAAATTCAAGCATTATTTGCTAGGTTCGCACTTTTGCATGTTTACTAACCATTCAACTTTAAAATACTTGGTCAACAAACCAGTGTTAGGGGGAAGAATATGCAAATGGCTCCTACTTTTTCACGAATATGATTTCGATATCATAGTGAAGCCATGAAGATTGAATGTAGGACCTGACCATCTCTCAAGGATTGATTCAGGAGAGGAACCTAGTAATTTGAAGGATAATCTACCAGATGAGCAGTTGTTTTCTACTCACATAGAGACATTGTGGAATTTCTAACTATAGGGTTAGCACCTATAGAATTCACTACCCAGCAGAAGAAACATTTAGTGGTAAGATCAACTGATTTTACCTTGATTCCAGGACAATTATATAAATTGGAACCAGATAAAGTGTTGTTTAGATGTGTACTATAGCATGAGAGATCTATCATACTCATTGAATCACATTTAGGAGTATATGGAGGAAACTATGTAGGAAACCCTATTGCATAGAATATTTTGAGAGAAGGACTATGGTAGCCTACTATACACAAAAATTTAAAGGGGAATTGCAGGAGTTGCGATGTATGCCAGAAAATAGGAAAGCTATCTCGTAGAGATGAGATTCCATTGATGCCACAATTGAATTTACAAGCATTTGATAAATGGGCTATTGACTTTGTGGGACCTGTTGGCACCAGTTTTGTCCTAGACGATTTGAGGGGTTTAGGTCCATGAAAGGAGGAGTAGGCCTCGGTTATAGAATTAGAAGACCCAAGGGATGTGTAATGGGATCTCTCGATATGTATTTGCAATGTGGGAATGAAATAATCAAAGATCCTAAGCTTTAACATTGATAATGGGGGAGAAATTCTAAAGTCCCGCTCAATGTTATATAGGGGAACATATGAAGGGTGTATATATGTGGAGATGAAGATTGATGTCCATAAGCGCCCTTCACAAGTTAAGATGGAGTGGTTTTCGTGGAGGTAGATTGTGCTAGCCCGCGAGAAAATTGGGAATAAGATAAACGGGCAGAAAGGAAGATCTACGGTCGCCATTTTGTTCACGATTTCAAAGTGCGCGAAAAAACTAACTTTCCAAATCTGCAAACTTTTGGTAGGCCCTGTGGGTTGTGATGACATATATTTGGTGGAGTTAGGATCTACAGTTGAATATTTGTTTGTAGATCAAACATGCACGGAGCATTGGCGTTGTCAAAATTTGCGAACATGGTAGGTGCCCCACCTTTGGATTGTTAAGATGTGGGCAAGGTCGAGATCGACGGTGGACATTGGTTTCATGGATCTAAAGTGCAAGGAAGGAAGCGCCTGAAGGAGGAAGACTGCAGAACGCCCTGAGGGTTAAACACAGATAGATATCCACAACCCAAAGTAGATCTTAAAGATGGACGGCTTGAAAAACCTCTTTGTTGCAGAAGATACAAGGATGATAAGGGAGCATAAATAATATAAAAATACATGTTGCATGGGGAATCTGGATTACTATACGTCCGGTGCATTGGAAAACAACAGACGACTATGCAGAAGCAGACAACTTAGCCATACTCTCAGACCAGTTGTCGATAACCAGGTAGGCCTCCTATCCCCATACTAAACTATTTAAATGGCCAAACTGGTAGAACCCCAGGTTTTGAATACTAGAGGATAAGCGATTTGTTTGAGGATAAAGATGTCGATATTTACGACACAATGTTGTTAAATAGTTCCATTGAGATAGTTGAAGATAGGTTGAAGCTGATTAGGGAGGGGAATGTTGATGTACATAAGGTTTACCAAACGTTTTTCAATTTATTTGCAATCAACCAAACCCCAAATTGTCCCGAGTTTGTCGACTGGTGCGCCACCAATTACTCCTCCTCTGAGAGGGTGATTATGGGCACGTCCAATTCTAAGATATTGTTCCAATTCAATCCCCTCATTGTTATAAAGGCCCTATAAATAAAAAACAAGTTCTGTCAAAAGGCCAAAGAATATAGAGAGGAAGCCCTAATTCAACATTTCAGACAGGCCCCACCCAACCTTAAGCAGAGTTTCTTCTATGCTAGCCTACAGCCAACTGTCTCCTTCTAGAACCAACCTTTCCCTGGTAAAGTAAGCCCATTTACAGAAGAGTCCATATGTGTCATTACCATGTTAGCCTAGTTTCAAGGTTTAGATACAGACATGTACATCATGTTAGGATATATTCATCATCATTTTATGATTGCAGGCATTTTTCATGCATTCTGCATGCATCCCAGTCATCAGTTTGGTGTCTCCCAGCACCTAGTCCCCAGTTTGATAGCCCCGAGAGCTTCTTTCCATTCAGTTCTATCCCTCCTAGTCAGTGATGCCCCCTCTTTTCACCTACCAAATGTGAAAGGCACCCTCTCTCACCTACCACCAGTCATACACTCAGTTAGTTGAGAGATTTGTGGATATGTTCCTTGATTTGAGGACAGATTGATTTGTTAACTAACTGAAACGCTCCGATGGACCTCTAGTGAGACTAGATTTCCAGTTTTGACTCCAGTCAGCTCCTCATGTGCCCTTCTTTGATCCTCCTTGACTACATTAGTGCACCATGCATGTGTTACAACTACTACATTTAGTTAGACTCAATTTTCCACGTGGTTGACAATTACTTGAGTATTGATGACACTCCACTGATGATGAGGAGGACTCCTAGTGGAGCCAAGCTATTCCATGCAAACCATTTGAATGACCTCCTTGGTTAATTCGAATCATTCAGTCGTTGTGACTACACATTGTATTTTATCTACTTTTGAGTTCAATAGAGCACTGTTGCAAGTCTGTTGTATAGTTTACACACATTATTCTTTATGCATCTCTTGTGATTGATTATCTTGTTCAATAGATCTATTGTGTTTCAATTTCACATGGTATCAGAGCCATGGCAGGGACAAGAATTATTTTCTGCAGGGATTGTTCATGAAGATTGAGTGATTTTGCTCACAATATTTGCAGCAGTGGCATGCATTGTCTACACTTGCATTCGCTATTGCTCCAAAATATCTTCCAACTCCACACTAGAAGCCGAGAGTTTCCACATAATTCCTGGATATGAATCATTGGATATTCAAGCTTGCTTTATCTCCTATGCCGGGTGTGATGCAACTTGAAAAGTGTGGGTTGTCGACCTTATAGTTCTTGTTTTCTTGTGATTTGCAGGTTATTCAACTCCTCCATTTGCATTCGCTATTCTTGAGATGAACTCCTCTTCTCAAAATATTCTCACTCATTTCAACTATTTTCAGTGGAAGGAGGATATTCAGATTGTGATGCGCTCAAAGGGATTCTTCAGAGTCACCATCGGCCTTGAACCGAAGCCAAATACTCTCATAGAAAAATCCAAATACTTCAACAAATTGGATGAAGCATATGGTTTCCTTTGCCTCAATATTTCAAAGGATCTTCTCTTCCACCTCAGTGGATTGACTAGCCCAAAAGCAGTATGGGAGCAACTTGACAAACTGTTTGTAAAGCAGGATGAGAAGAGAGCTTATGAGCTAGAAAATGAGTTGATTGCACTCAATCCTGAGAATTTCGAAACCATAAATGAGTTCTTCACCCAATTTAAGAATTTGGTATTGAAATTGAAGTAAAGTGGTGTTGTAAAGGAAGAAAAGAAGTTGATTCTTTCTATTCTCTGAAAGTTAGGAAAATACTATTTTGTGTTCGTCTCTACATTCAATTCCGGAAAGCTCACAATTCCGAATTGGAAGGTGCCTACCTTAAATGCATTCATTGAATCCGTGAAAAAAGGAGCATGATAAGCTTGTTCAAATGGGGTCCATATGATCCAAAGATAAATCCCTTTTTGTTGGAGGATCCATGCCTACGAATGGAAAAGGAAAGCAAAAGAAAGAGAAGGCCAAATTTGATCCTCTAAAGAAAAGAGAGAAGACCAAGCAGACAGATGAGCCATCTGGTTCAAGAAACAAGCAAAAGGGAAAATAGAAGACTAAATGTTCTTATTACAGCAAGGGATTTCATCCTGAAATATCATGCATGAATAATACCATAGATTAGATGGCCCTTCTCTTGGAGAAAAACAACATAACCCTTCCTGATGGTACAAGGAAGAAGGAGAAAAATGATCACCCAGAAAGAGGTCATGCACTCATGGAAACTATTTCGAATTCCACCACTCTTCTCATATATTCTAGAGCTTAGAACCACATGGATGCAAATAAATATTATCTATCATCATTTGACCCCAACATCACCATCTCCATCCACATGGGAGATGACTCAGAAATTTCCTCAGAGGGCAAAGGTACTATTCATTTAGAGCATGGCAGTTTCCACAATGTTCTCTATGTTCCTTCCTTAGCTTCGAATCTTCTTTATGTATATCAGATGACACACACTGGTTCACCAAAGAAATTTTTATTCTACGCTAACAAAGTTGAAATTTCTGATATTTCAAGTGGAAAACTCATTGTGGTAGGAAAATGAATCATGCTGCAAAAGCTTATGAGTTTTCACACTTTCTGCCACATGAAAAGCCTATTGCTGTTCTAACTCATGGAAATGAGGTTAGCTAGATATGGCATGAGAGGTTTGGACACCTAAATTATAAATATTTACAGCTGCTACAAAACAAATCCATGGTTGATGGTCTTCCGAATATCAAATCCTCAAAGGGAATATGTAAAGGTTGCATCATTGGGAAGCACCTCGAGCACAAGTTTGACCGAGGAAAAGATAGCAGAGCTTCTTGCATTTTGGGGCTGATACATTTTGATATCAATGGTCCACTGCCACATACCTCCATGAATGGCTCAAGGTATGTTCTGACATTCATTGATGACTTCTCCAGATTCACATGGGTCTTCTTTCTCAAAAACAAGTCGAAAGTGCTAGAAAAATTCAAGATTTTCAAGGCTTATGTTGAGACTGCCACCAAGAGAAAGATCAAAGCTCTAAGATCTGATAATGGAGGTGAATATATCAAATCAGATCTGCTGCAACTTTGTACTGAAAATGGAATTCAGATCCAACACACAATTCTCTACACACCTCAGCAGAACAGTGTAGCGGAAAGGAAGAACCAATCACTGAAAGAAATGGAAACTTGTATGATTGAGTCAAAAAGATTGGCTGCAAGTATTTGGGATGAGGCCATGAATGTTGATGCATACATTTAAAATGGAGTTCCACATTCATATTTGATAGATACTACTCCTTTCGAAGCCTACACTGGTCACAAACCCGATATGTCCAATTTCAGGGTTTTTGGCTCAACTGCATGGGCTAGAATTCCAACTAAAAAGAGAAAATATTTGGATCCGCAAAGTGTTTAGTGCATCCTAATTGGATATGCTGAAGAATAAAAAGGATACAAACTCATGGATATCATATCCAAAAATATATTCATTGAGCGAAGTGTCAGATTTGAAGAACCGCTTCAAAATCTAAAGCTAGTCGAGGAAGAAACTGTTGATTTTTCGCCTCTACAAGAACATTTCGGAGAAGATGATGAAAGTATAAGTTCTGTTATTTCTAATATTTTATCATACTTTGATGAACATGAAATATAAGGATCATATGTTGATCCATATGTTCCCCAACATTTTCCAAAGTGGGCCCAAAATACTCTCAATTTTGTTGGTTCTAACATTAGAAATCCTGCCGATCCAAGGAGAACTCGAGGAGACTTTCAAAGAGTAGGTATGGCTCTTTCATTTTATGATTCTTTACTGTCTGAGAAATTTTTTTTTGATGATAGTTTCATATCCTAAATCATACTATCATGCCCACCGAGATCCAAGTTGGAAAACCGCCATGGATGAAGAGTACAGTTCTCTTCAAAAGAATGCTACATGGGAGCTAGTTTCTCTTCCACCTGGGAGGAAATTAGTCCAATGTAAATGGATCTACCGCACAAAGGTTGATTCTGATGGCTCAAACTTCAAATACAAATCTAGTTTGGTTGCAAAAGGATTCTCCCAAGTCCAAGGAGTGGACTACACCGAGACCTTTGCACCGGTTACAAAGATGGATTCTATCTGCGTAGTTTTGGCAATTTCAGCATCTAAGCACTGGGAAGTGCACCATATGGATGTGAAGAGTGCATTTCTTCATGGAGATATGAAAGAATAGATTTACATGAAGCATCCAGAAGGATACATATCAGATCTGACATTATTGTGCAGACTGAAGAAATCATTGTATGGTTTAAAACAGGCCCCAAGAGTTTGGTATGCAAAGATGGACTCCTTCCTTCTATCACAGAATTTTGCAAGATGAAAATCAGATCCAAATGTGTACCTACAGCAGCATGAAGGTAATTTGTTGATTATAGTTCTTTATGTTGATGACCTTTTGATTACAGGTAGCACTCTTACTTCAATCGGCAAGCTAAAAACTGCTTTAAATCTAGCTTTTGACATGAGTGATTTGGGCTTGTTGAAGCAATTTCTTGGGTTAGAGATAGCTCAAAACTTTGATGGGATCACCATATCTCGTCACAAATATGATTCAGACCTACTAAACAAATTCAATATGTTAGATTGTAAGGAAAAACCATTTCCATTCCTCTCAGGAATCAATCTTGAGGAGGGAGATTCTAGACTGCTTGCATATAGGACACTCTATTGACAGTTGATTGGTAGTCTTCTATACTTGACATACTCAAGGCATGATATTTCTTATGATGTGAGTGTTGTATCAAGGTATATGAATCATCCCCATGAGCTTTATTGGAAGACATCCAAAATAATCTTGCACTATGTGCAGGGTACTAGACATTTTGGCATACACTATGCTGCAGATTCTGAGCTAGATTTGGTTGGATTCACTAATTAAGATTGGGTAGGTGATAGCATTGATCGGATGTCCAGTTCTGGATATGTTTTCATGATTGCAACATGCCCTATTTTATTTTCAAGAAAAAAGAAGGCAGCCATTTCCTTATCTTCAGGAGAGGCAGAGTATTGAGGAGCAATCAATGCTTACATTTAGGTAGTTTGGTTGCAGGGTATTCTAGCAGAGTTTAATTTTGGTAGCACCACTTCGAATGTCATTTTTTGTGACAATCAAAGTGCTATCACGATCTCGACATATCCAGTTCAGCGATAGAGGACCAAGCACGTCGAGATCCACATGCACTACATTCGAGGGCTTGTGCATGACATAACCATTATACTGCAATATTGCCCTACCAATGAGCAAATTGCAGACATCTTCACCAAGAGCTTCACTGAGAAGAAGTTCTCTTACCTTCGTTCACTGTTGGGGGGTGATTTCCATTATGGTGGAGACATATTAGATCCTTCTATGTTCATCTTGAGGGGGGGATTTCTTCCCAGTGGGTTTTCCCTCTTTCCTCACTTAGATTTTTTCTAGCATTTTTGGATTATTGTATTGGGGTGACCTTTGGCCTCACTAACCAGGGCCATATCTTTTATTTATACCTCATAGTATAGCTTGTGGGGGGCTGTTAGGATATATTCATCATCATTTTATGATTGCATGCATTTTTCATGCATGTATACATGCAATTGCATGCATCTTAGTCATCAGTTTGGTGTCTCCCAGCACCTAGTCTGCATTTTACTAGCCCCAGGAGCTTCTTTCCATTCAGTTCTAGACCTCCTGGTCAGTGATGTACCCTCTTTTCACCTACCACATGTGAAAGGCACCCTCTCTCACCTACCACCAGTGACACACTCAGTTAGTTGAGATATTTGTGGATATGTTCCTTGATTTGAGGACATATTGACTTGTTAACTAACTAAAACACTCTGATGGACCTCTAGCGAGACTAGATTGCCAGTTTTGACTCCAATCAGGTCCTCATGCGCCCTCCTTTGATCCTCCTTCAATACATTAGTGCACCATGCATGTGTTGCACCTACTACATTAAGTTAGACTCGGTTTTCCACTTGGTTGATAGTTACTTGTGTATTGATGACAATCCACTGATGATGATGAGGAATCCTATTGGAGCCAAGCTATTCCATGAAGACCATTGGAACAACCTCCTTGGTTAATTCGAATCATTCAGTCATTGTGACTTCACATTTTATTGTATTCTACTTCTGAGTTCAATAGAGCACTCCTGCAAGTCTTTTGTATAGTTTACACACATTATTCTTTATGCATCTCTTGTAATTGATTATCTTGTTCAATAGATCTGCTGTGTTTCAATTTCACACATCACTGAGACTTCAATAAGCCTGATTTTTTTCATGAGCACATGTCCTCTTGATTCTGATGGCCTTAGTCAGTCCACCTAGTGTGCCTGTCTTAGGTTCGATGAGTCCCTAGCTGAGAATATCCATTCTCAGCTAGTTCCCCAGGACTAGGAGCTTCAGGTTTCAGTCATACCTACTGACGATGTTCCTTTCCTTCAATGAAGAGAATTTGCATATGCCTCAGGGGATTCTCACATAGGAAATGTACACAAGCTGCCCCCAATTCATGAACTACCTCATGTCAGAGGTTTACCATGTTTTATTTAAGAAGAAGCTTCCCAGGGTGCTGGTAGAAATGAAGGACATGTTGAAGCCCTCCCCTGAGAAAAGGATTGGAGACTGGTTCCTATTAGAGCATGGCACAGTGATAAGAATTTATAGTTTTTCCCATGGACCATATGTATTGCCTGCGTTCTTAACCCCCAAACTATTTACCATGGATTTGGTAAAACAAAAGCTAAAGGTGGAAATTGAACATTTCCTGGATGACAAGAAGGCCTCAAATATCACCTTTCCATGGGCAGTGGGCCCTTTCATTGTTAAAAACAAGGCTTCCATCCCAACCATTGAGCATGTGATGAGGAAAATGGGGTTTCAAACCAAGGAAGCCACAAATTATGACCCACACCATATCATTTTAGACAGAATACAAGAGAGTAGGAGAAAGGGTTTTGAGCATTTTGAGCTTGCAGGTCTCACTGATACTGCAAATTTGTTAGAATATCCTAACAAAAGTTAGATGGAGGTAGATACACCTAATGAATCCACCCCCTGGTACCAAATCACTCCCCGACTACCTAGCTCCTCCATCCTGGCCCCAATAGTTGAAGAAACCATACCCTTTGCCAGTGGCTATAGGGAATCCAACAAATTGGAAGGCATTGATCCCATGGATGTAGCAACAGACATAGAGAGAGCTTCCAAAAGGAAAAAAATAGAAGAACCTGAGCAACAGTTGGTGACAGTGACAACAGGTCAAGCCAAAAAGAAGTAGGTGAAGATCAAGATACTTGCCTTTGAGGTCAGGGAATATGTATTACACCAAGTCTCCACTGAACCTACTGCACCAAGAAAGAGTAGAGCTGAGCTACTGGATGAGTATAAAGAGAGCATAGAAGCAGCCTCAGAGGAGTCTAAGCTGTATGCAGAGGTGAGGAAAATTTCCGATAAAGAGGTGCCTTTGGTGGCTAGTAGAAGCTATGCCCAGAACACCCTGAACTTGGCCTTGGCTACCAAAAACAAAGCAACTGAACTAAAGATGAACCTGGAAGACATTCCTGTACCCGATATGATAAATTTGCACAAGGAAACTGGGGAGGTCATATAAGCCAAGTTGTTAAAGGAAACACTAGAGCTGTCTAAATTGCAAGTCAGTAAGAACAAAGTGGGAAAGCAGCTCAGGAAAGAGAGTGTGGAAAACAAAACCCACAAAGAACAAATTAAGAAGCTGTAGGCTGACATATTAACTTCTGAAGGCCAGGCAAACAAAAGAGATAGCATTCCGAAGCTGCTCAATGAAAAAGACAAGGATATTCAGACATTGAAGAAGAAGTTAGAAATCCCTTTCACCCAGCTAATAGAGGCATCTGAGCTGACAGAGCTCAAGGAGAAGAGAGAGGGGCTACAAAATGGGTTGACAGACTGTGAGTCCATGTTGCTAAAGTATGAAGAAAAGTAAAAATAGTGGTAGGTGGATATAGCGCTTGTGGTGGAAAGTGAGAAGGATCTAAAGGCCAAGGCTGAAGACCTTGAAAGGAAATTGCAAGAGAAGAGAAAAGAGTTGGAGAACATGGCCACACCCTCCTCCATTAAAGCTAGAGACTTCTCCATCATGGGGGCTATGGAACAAGCAAGTCTAAGAGATTTAAACATGGAAAGATTGAAGAAGAAAAATACCAATCTGAAAACCCTGATGACAAAGGCAGAGCAGGAAAGGGAGGCTTGGGAAACCAAGTACAAGTAGATGCAGGTAAAAAATGAGGAATTGGTGAAGCAAGCCACAGGTCAGACCTCCCTACAGAAAGCAAAGCAAGTCATTTGGGGTGACATTATTGCAGAAGCAGAAAAACTAAGGCCTATTGATGTATATGTAACTTCAGAATGTATTTCACATATGTATATTGTATTCCTATAGAGATGTTATTATTCCTCTATACGAAAGTGTCGTCATTTATATTGTAAGTGTGGTAACTTATACTTGATGGGTTATTAGACCACCTTGATGGGGTTGGCCCTATATAAGTCATGTGGGTTAAAGGGTTATTAGACCACCCTATTGGGGGTCGGCCCTATCAGCAGTATGTTAAGTGGTTAAGTTGAGGCCGACCTAGTAAAGGTTATTAGGCAAGTCAAGTCAAGTATAAATAGAATGCGGGAGGCACTATATTTGATCATTCACTTACTCACTCTTACACTCATTGGAGAGTGGCGCACTAGTGGAGGAGGAGAAGCTGCTGCTAGGAGTATATCTCTTATGCTTGGGTTGTATCATTGCTCTATCTATCTTTGAGGAAGTTGTGGGGTTTTTCACCTTTATGGTTTTCCCCAGTGAAACTCTGTGTGTCTATTGTCTCTTGTGTGCTTGCATTATTGTCTTCATGATTGATATGTTGTAGATATGCTGTACATGTTTTTCTCTCAGTTAAGATCCTAGATCAGATTGAAGTAAAATCTGAAAAACTAACATCGTATCAGAGCTAGCCTAAAAGAAGGGATGGTATGGTATTTATGACACTTGTTGCACTTGCAAAGCTAGGCCTTGATATTGTTGAAATATTGTAACTTCAAAGAATATTATATTTGTATATTATTTATTCCGGAGATGTTCCATACCTCCGATGTGATTATACTATAAATCCGGAGCTGTTTATTCCTCCAAGTTGGTTGTGGTAACTAGGGTTATTAGGCCCACCATGTGGGGGTCGGCCCAGTCAGTTATAATGGGGTATTTAACCTAATGGTTAAATATGAGCCTACATGTACTTGTGTAAAATACATATTAGAGTAGTGTATAAATAGAGGAGGTGTGTTCCTCATTTGACACACTCACACACTTGAGGATAGCGCACTTGTGGAGGAGAGGTATGCTATTGTGGAGGAGGAGATCATGTCTTAGGGTTTCATCTTTGTATATTGCTGGTCATCTATATTGAGGAAGCTTTGCTGGGTTTTCTACCCCATGAGGGTTTCCCAGGATAAATCTCTGTCTCTTGTGTTTATGCTATGCTTGTTGTTTCTTCAGTGATCCTGTATATGCTATTATTGTGAAATGGAATGTAATGCTGCTATTTTCTGTCTTAGCATATTGAATCTTAACATCGTATCAGAGCTAACCTGAAGGAAGACAAGGTATGGCACTAACGACACTTGCTTTACTTACGACAATTTGAAGGTTAGGGTTTTACATAGCAAAAACCAGTCATCGTAGCACTTTCGCTATAAATCCGTTTTGGAAAAGTTTTCGGATCTGAAATTGCTACAGGACCAAGATTAAATCTGCAGGTACCTTGTGTCCAAAGTACAACCTCTAATTCGTTGCACTTTGTCATTTATGATCTGTACAATATAGGGTTTCTGCCTCTTCCAGATCTGAGTCAAAATCAGGTGACCTTAGGAAAAAGGTCATATCTTGGGCTAGGAAGCTCCAAATGAAATTTAGTAAAAAGTGAAAGGTAGTACACAGTCTGTAATATCTCAAAAAACGTTTTCAGAGGCCGAAGTTGAACCAATGACACGTGGCACTCCATACAAGTTCGCTCTCCTGTATTATCCCATAAACAGGTCATGTTGCGACACTTGGAATAAATCTCTCTCAGAGAGTCCAATTGAGGTCAGACCTATCAGAATGGAAAGATAACAGGCCGAGCTACCTCAGGAAATTTTTTCAGAGGACGAAGTTCAAACAGTGACACGTGGCACGCCGTACAAGTTAGCTCTTCTGTTTTATCCCAAAACAGGTCACGTTGCGACATTTGACATAACTCTCTCTCAGAGAATCCAATTGAGGTCAAACCTGTCAGGATGGAAAGATAACAGGTCAGGATATCTCAAAAAACTTTTTCAAACCCTGTGGATTGAAAAGTTTGGAGTTACACCAGAAACAATCAGGTACATATTTCTGTCAAAACAGAATTATTTTTTTGAGTACCTTCATGGCTTCCGGAATTTAGGGCTTTGAAGAAAGTTGGAATTTTTGTAAACGGAGACCACGGCTGAATGCTACTCATCAAAATAGAATTTTAGAGACCAAGATCATATTTTTTGGTTGGGCAGAAGGCCGGGCTTGATCAAACCCTAGTTCGGGACTTTGATCAGAAAAGTGGAAAATTAGGGCTTCTGCAAAAAATGGGAATTTTTGAAATCTGTGACCATGGCTGGAAGCTCCTCAGAAAAAAAAATAGAAGCTTAGAGCTTTGGATCAAACATTTTGATTGAGCAGAAGAGTGGGATTCATCAAACCCCAGTTTAGGGTCACGTCAAGTGAATCCGGAAGTTTCAAAGGCAAAATTGAGGAGTGAAACTTTGCAGTTTTCAAATTCTGAATATATCAGTTTGATCAGCTCATCAAGGCGCATATTTCTATCCTTTCGGAAGGTTGAAATTCAAAGTTTGAATTTTTGGGGTTTCTCTGACAAACCCATATCGAGCTCCAGGTCCAGTTCTTGCAAATCAAGTGGATAGGGTTAATCCTAGAAGAAGATGGATTGGTCACCTGCATAAGTGAAGGAGTTCCTATTTCAGAGGGAGATGAGGCTAAGGCTTTACATAAGGAGATTACAAGCGATCTTGATAGGTATGACTCATCGAGGTATGTTTTGAGATTTGTTCATGATTAAGTTTATGGTATGTTTGTCTTCATGTTATTACGGTTAGTACAATCTTGATTTTAGATTTGTTGTATCACCTTAACAAAATTATGAATGCATGATAGAAGATATTCATTGGTTAGGGTGTTGACACTTATGATTGTACTAATATGATGTTGTGTGAGGTTGATGTTGTCTGCTAACAAGATACAGGTACATCACAAAAGACAAATCAGGTTCCATGACCATGAAAACATGAAGACAACGACTCATCCACAATCTTTGTTCTACTTACGAGGTATGTATGACTTTGTTATATTATGCTTAACCTATGAGACATGCAGGTTCTAGCTCAGGATCTCTAAATCATTGAAGAGATTGTTTAGGTATGTTGTACATAACCAAGTAGGTATACTAATCCAGGTATGTTTCCCATGAATCTTACCTTGTGTTAGGATCCCTTATATAAGTATACTTGGAATGATTGGTTATGCTTATTCATAAAGTTAGTAATCAAGGGATTATGCATATTATATCTTTTATCTTGATTGATGATATGCATGAGTAAAAGAAGACTTCCCTGAAATCTTGAATACTAATGTTTATTAACTATAATCATGACTATACATTTTCAAGATTATTTAGTACTATAATGTTTTGATAGCATTTAGAATATACTAATGAGTATATGTTTGTGAGGATGACTATTGAGCATGAACAGTAGTACAGAATGAATAGAAGTTCAAAAGATATGCAGAAGATCATTCAATGCTGAGTGTGAATAATGGACAATTGACAGCTTCATGACAAAGCTTGGGCTTTAGCTTCATGACAAAGCTTGGGCTTTACCAGAAGTAAAGTTGTTCCTAACCTTTACCTTAAGGTTGTGGATGATGAACCTATCATACCATTATTGTATGACGATGATCTCTTTCTGACAAGGAATGAGAAACAGGTCATGAAAATGGTTGCATAAATGAAAATGAAAGATCTCGGATTAATGCACTAGTTCTTAGGTCTAGAAGTATGGCAATATCCAAAAGGAATCTTTTATTTCAAGGTAAGTATGCTGTGAAGTTTCTAAAAAGGATTTGATGTGTTGGAGTATAAATCCATGGCCACTCCCATGGACTCCAACTTGAAGTTGTTAGTTAATGGCTCATCGTATTTAGTGGACCTAACCCTATTTATAGACAAATCATTAGGTCATTGACGTATTTAACAAATACTAGGCCAGATATATGCTTTGTTGTAAATACCCTAAGTCAGTATCTAGTAGAACCTAGAAAGGTTCACTTAATAACTACAAAGCATGTAGTGAGGTACCTAAAAGGTACAATAGATTTTGGTCTATATTATCTTGGAGGTCATGAACTCCGTTTACATGGTTACTCAGATTCTGATTGGGCAGGAAGTGCCTCAGACAGAAAGAGTACATCAGGTGGATGTTATAGTCTTGAATCTGCCATGATCTCATGGTTCAGCAAGGAACAATCTAGTGTGGCTCTCAGTACTGCTGAAGCAGAATATATATATAGCTATCTTCTCTGCCAGCTGTGAAGCAGTGTGGCTTCAGAAGCTATTATATGGAGTGTTTGACTAAGAAATGAATCAAGATAGAAAATCTTGTATTCCACGATAATTCAATAACACATAGAGATCCGATACTTCTATATACGAGATATGGTGCAGAGAGGAGCTATCAAGCTCGAGTATATAAGCACTGAGGATCAGATTGCTAATATCTTGACTAAACCTCTGTCTCGAGTAAAGTTTAAATACTTCCGAGACAAGCTTGGTATAGTCCAGAAGGACCCTCCTCGAAAGGTAAAGTAGCATAGTATCTGATAACAAGTCTGTCTCATCAATGATGAGGTTACCTATTTACTGCACTTAGCTACTTAGAATTATTTAGATTTAGAACTCTTATATATCTTTTATTTTAGATGTATACATGTTTTTGATGTGATGTATACATGTTTTGATGTTAGATGTATTAGTGAGAATACATGCTAGATGTATACATGTTTTGATTAGTGATGTATACATGTTTTGATGTGATACATGCTCTTGGATATTTGTACCTGTATAGATGAGAATACAGATAAGGATTGGATCATCCTTGAACTTAAGTTCTAAAGTGAGCCGTAGACGTGAGGTCTCCGAGAATGAAGTCCTTAGTGGACAGTTGAGGGGATTGGATCATCCCTAGACTTTCAGTCCTAAAAAGAGCCGTAGACGTGAGGTCTCCGAGAATGAAGTCCTTGGTGGACTTGAGGGGATTGGATCATCCCTGTACTTTCAGTCCTAAAGAGAGCCGTAGACGTGAGGTCTCCGAGAATGAAGTCCTTGGTGGACTTGAGGGGATTAGATCATCCCTGGACTTTCAGTCCTAAAAAGAGCCGTAGACGTGAGGTCTCCGAGAATGAAGTCCTTGGTGGACTTGAGGGGATTGGATCATCCCTGGACTTTCAGTCCTAAAGAGAGCCGTAGATGTGAGGTCTCCGAGAATGAAGTCCTTGGTGGACTTGAGGGGATTGGATCATCCCTGGAATTTCAGTCCTAAAGAGAGCTGTAGATGTGAGGTCTCCGAGAATGAAGTCCTTGGTGGACTTGAGGGGATTGGATCATCCCTGGACTTTCAGTCCTAAAGAGAGCCGTAGACGTGAGGTCTCCGAGAATGAAGTCCTTGGTGGACTTGAGGGGATTGGATCATCCCTGGAATTTCAGTCCTAAAGAGAGCCGTAGACGTGAGGTCTCCGAGAATGAAGTTCTTAATGGACAGTTAAGGGGATTGGATCATCCCTAGACGTGAGGTCTCCGAGAATGAAGTCCTTGGTGGACTTGAGGGGATTGGATCATCCCTGGACTTGCAGTCCTAAAGAGAGCCGTAGACGTGAGGTCTCCGAGAATGAAGTCCTTGGTGGACTTGAAGGGATTGGATCATTCCTGGACTTCAGTCCGAAAGAAGAGCTGTAGACGTATGTCTTCGAAAATGAAGTTCTTGGTGAACATGTGAAGGGATTGGATCATTCCTGGACTTCAGTCCGAAAGAAGAGCCGTAGACATATGTCTTCGAAAATGAAGTTCTTAGTGAACATGTGAGGGGATTGGATCATTCCCGGACTTCAGTCCTAAAGAAGAGCCGTAGACATGAGGTCTCCGATAACAGAACGATAGGACTGGATCGTCCCTGGACCTCGGTTCAAAATGTACGTGACAAATCCTAGAATTGCTCTAGGTTACATCCAGCATGAAATAGGGCTGGCTCTGTAGTTGTGATACATCCAGCATGAAACAGGGCTGGCTCTGTAGTTGTGATACATCCAGCATGAAACAGGGCTGGCTCTGTAGTTGTGATACATCCAGCATGAAACAGGGCTGGCTCTGTAGTTGTGATACATCCAGCATGAAACAGGGCTGGCTATGTAGTTGTGATACATCCAGCATGAAACAGGGCTGGCTCTGTAGTTGTGATACATCCAGCATGAAACAGGGATGGCTCTGTAGTTGTGATACATCCAGCATGAAACAGGGCTGGCTCTGTAGATGTGATACATCCAGCATGAAACAGGGCTGGCTCCGTAGATGTGATACATCCAGCATGAAACAGGTATGGCTCTGTAGATGTGATACATCCAGCATGAAACAGGGCTGGCTCTGTAGACATGACACATCCAGTATGAAAGAGGACTAGCTCTGTGGCGGTAAATCCTAGATCTGATCTAGGTCACATCCAGTATGAAAAAGGACTGGCACTGTTGTTAGGATTAGATCGTCCCTAGACATGAGACTTGTCTTAAAGAGATAAGGATTGATCATCCTGGAACTTGATCTGGATTGTATCATCCATGGACCTATGTCCTAAAGAGAGCAGGATTGATCATCCTGTAATATGATCATGTGATGACGATCTTGATGATCGATGCTGATGATCGTGTGATGACGATGCTGTTGATCGTATGATGACGATGCTGATCGTGTGATGACGATGCTGTTGATCGTGATGCTGATCGTGTGATGACGATGCTGATGATTGTGTGATGACGATGCTGATGATCGTATGATGACGATGCTGATCGTGTGATGACGATGCTGATGATCGTGTGATGACGATGCTGCTGATCGTGTGATGACGATGCTGCTAATCGTGATATGACGATGTTGATGATCGTGTGATGACGATGCTGCTGATCGTGTGATGACGATGCTGATGATCGTGAGATGACGATGCTGATGATCGTGTGATGACGATGTTGATGATCGTGAGGATCTAGACGTTGATGTTGCTATAGTTGTTCGAGTGCTACAGAAGATAAAGACTCAGTACTGAAGATGTTGATGTTCCAGTAACTGGTTGAGTTACTGATGATGTTAAGAAAGCTTCCAATGATTTATAGATGTATCATGTATGATGTTGATGACTCCTTGCTCGTGTAGATACTGTTATAATATCCTTCTCGTTAAGGGGGAGTGTTGAAATATTGTAACTTCAAAGAATATTATATTTGTATATTATTTATTCCGGAGATGTTCCATACCTCCGATGTGATTATACTATAAATCCGGAGATGTTTATTCCTCCAAGTTGGTTGTGGTAACTAGGGTTATTAGACCCACCATGTGGGGGTCGGCCCAGTCAGTTATAATGGGGTATTTAACCTAATGGTTAAATACGAGCCTACATGTACTTGTGTAAAATACATATCAGAGTAGTGTATAAATAGAGGAGGTGTGTTCCTCATTTGACACACTCACACACTTGAGGATAGCGCACTTGTGGAGGAGAGGTCTGCTATTGTGGAGGAGGAGATCATGTCTCAGGGTTTCATCTTTGTAT
The DNA here is from genome assembly GCA_027924585.1 of Larix kaempferi. Lineage (NCBI taxonomy): Eukaryota > Viridiplantae > Streptophyta > Pinopsida > Pinales > Pinaceae > Larix > Larix kaempferi. Next base: position 14,084,616 of record BSBM01000072.1, on the reverse strand, counting down.
ATTGCTGGTCATCTATATTGAGGAAGCTTTGCTGGGTTTTCTACCCCATGAGGGTTTCCCAGGATAAATCTCTGTCTCTTGTGTTTATGCTATGCTTGTTGTTTCTTCAGTGATCATGTATATGCTATTATTGTGAAATGGAATGTAATGCTGCTATTTTCTGTCTTAGCATATTGAATCTTAACAGATATAGCAAAAACCAGTCAGTGTAGCACTTACGCTATAAATTAATTTTGGAGAGGTTTCAGGATCTGAAAATATTACAGGTCGAAGATAAAATCCCCATGTACCTTGTGTCCAAAGGAGAGCCTCGAATTCGTTGTACTTTCAGATTTATGATTTTTACAATATAGGGTTTCTGCCTCTTCGAGATCTCAGTCATAAATAGGTGACCTAGGAAAAAAGGTCACCACTTGGCCTAGGAAGCTCCAAATGAAATTGTGTAAAAATTGGCAGGTAGGGCACGGACTGTACTTTCATAGATATGATTTTTAGATGCCGAAACTAAACCAATGACATGCGGCACTCCGTACAAGTTCGCTCTCCTGTTTTATCCCATAAACAGGTCACGTTGCGACACTTCGCATAACTCTCTCTCAGAGAATCCATTTGAGGTCCGACCTATGGGGTTGGAAGGATAACAGGTTAGGCTACCATAGGTAGAATTTTAAGACCCTGTAGATCTAAAATTTTGGAGTTACACCAGAAACAATCAGGTGCATATTTCTATTAAAATAGAATTGAATTTCGAGCACCTTCATTCATGGCTACGAGAATTTAGGGTTTCAGAGAAAGTTGGAATTTTTGCAATCAAATACCATGGCTGGATGCCTCTCATCAAAATCAAAATTTAGATACAAAGATTGAATTTTTTGGCTGGGCAGAAGGTTGGGCTTGATCAAGCCCTAGTTCGGGACTTTGATCGGAAAGGTGAAAAATTAGGGCTTCTGCAAAAATGAGAATTTTTGAAATATGTGACCATAGTTGGAAGCTCCTTGGAAAAATTGAATTTTAGAGCTTTGGATCAAACTATTTGGTTGGGTGAAGCTCTGGGAAACTCAAAGCCTAATTCAGGGTCCTCCCTAGTGAATTTGGAAGATTGAAAAGCAAATTTGTGGGGTGAAAGTTTGCATTTTTCAAATTCTGAGTATACCAGGTTAATCAGCTCATCAAGGTGCATCTTTCTATCCTTTTAGAAGTTTGAAATTCAAAGTTTGAATTTTTTGGGTTTCCTTGACAAACCCTAATCCAGCTCAAGATCCAGTTTTTGCAAATCAAGTGGATTGGGTTAATCCTAGAAGAGAATGGATTGGTCACCTGCATAAGTAAAGGAGTTCCAGTTTCAGAGGGAGATGAGGCTAAGGCCTTACATAAGAAGATTGCAAGCAAACTTGACAGGTATGACTTACAGGTATGTTTCGAAATCTGTTCATGATTAAGTTTATGTTTGTCTTCATTAAGATTAGTACAATCTTGATTAATTTTAGACTTGTCGTATCACCTTAATAAAAATATGAATACATGATAGAATATATTCATTGATTAGGGTTTTGACACTTATGATTGTACTAATGCATTGTGGTGTTGTATGAGGTTGATGTTGTCCACTAACATGAAAGGTACATCAAGAAAGACAAATCATGTTCTAGTTCAAGAACATATGACCATGGTGACATGAAGACAAAGATTCATCCACTGTCATGGATCACATAGAAGATCTACTTACGAGGTATGTATAACTTGGTTCTATAATGGTTAACCTATGCGATATGCAGGTTACTAGCACAAGTCATTGAAGAGAATAAGAAGATATTATGCATAACTAGCTAGCATGCTAATCCATGTATGTTTTTCCTATATCAAGTTAGAATCCTACCTTGTGTTAGGATCTCTTATATAAGTATACATGGCATGATTGATAATGATTATTCATTGAAGTTAGTAATCATGGGTTTAGGCATATTATGCTTCTTACTTTGATTGATGATATGACTAACCAGAAAAATCCTATGGTCAAATAGGAATATGCATAAGTAAAAGAATTGTGATAAATTATCTGTGTATGAAATGATCTTGACCATACATGTTTAAGATTATTGTGTTTTGATAGTATTAAGAGTATACTAATGAATGTATGATTATGTATGAGATCTCAAGGTTAACACAATGATGATACTAGTAAGTATGCATAGTGATCGAGGATGGATATAAGTTCAAAGACAAGTAATGCAAGAATCAAAGATCAAGAGGGAGCACACTCCAGTAGTTCCTCTAAGGAAGCAAATATTGAGAGGGAGTCCACCCTACAACCAAACAAAGATAAGTATTTGAATTGTCATTTCTTGCATACTTGTTCTTTTAAATAATATTGCTCAATAATGTATATGCTTATGTTCCTAGACTTAGGGTGCGTATTATGCATATTAGAATAATTGCATTAATGAATAGTATACTACTAATATGCATGTGATGGGTAAATGGCCTATGGCACTATACAACATTCCATTGCTACTTATCTAGAATGAAACGTCTTTGCTGAAATGTTGGGAGTTGTGCACACTCTTAACAATGTTCTGGTAGAGATTGGAAGGCATCTAGAAAGTTACGGATATGGATAAATGTTGTGTTGAAGCATTGGCTAAAATAATTGCATGACTGGTTGACATATTTCTTTATGTGTAAGAATTTTTTTTGAAAACTATGAGATGTTTCTAATCATGCAATTTAACTTGCTTTGTAGGAAAGATTGTATACAATCACCTACAAAAGAAGGACTACAACATTTGTTCCAACAACGAAGTTTAAAGAAATCTATCTATTGAAGATATTGAAGAATCTGAAGTTTCCAGGATACGGGATGCAGTAATGGAAGAATGCCATGATCGAGGAGTACCAGTCGATCATGAAGAATGATGTTTGGGATGTAGTCCCAAGACCCGAAGGGAAGTTAGTTGTGACTTCAAAGTGGATCTATAAGATCAAGCATGCTGCAGTTGGTAGCATAGAGAAATACAAAGCGAGATTTGTAGCTCGTGGATTCTCCCAGAAAGAGAGAATAGATTATGAAGAGAATTTTGCTCTTGTAGCCAGAGACACTTCCATCAGATCAATACTTTCTCTGGCTGCAATGATGAAATTGAAGATACACTAGATGGATGTCAAGATAGCCTTCTTGAATGGTGTAGTCGAGGAGGAAGTTTATGTGGAGCAACCACTTGGTTTTGAGACACATGACAGGGAGTCATATGTGTGCAGGTTGAAGAAATCCTTGTATGGCTTGAAGCAAGCTCCTAGGACTTTGTATGGTAGGATAGACAACTTTCTATCCAGTTTGGGCTTTACCAAGAGTAAAGCGGATTCCAACCTTTACCACAAGGTTGAGGAAGGAAATCCTATGATACTACTTTTGTATGTGGATGACCTATTTGTTACAGGTGAGGATGGGTTGATTTCCGACACCAAGAGAAAGCTTGTTGCCGAGTTCGACATGAAAGACTTGGGGATGATGAACTATTTTCTAGGCATGGAGGTGTGGCAGAGTGCAGATGGAATATTCCTTGGACAAGGGAAGTATGCAGTAGAGATCCTGAAGAGGTTCGGGATGATGGACTGCAAGGCCATGGCCTCACCTATGGCATCGAACCTGGAGCTTCTATGTGATACTTCATCTGATCCGGTTGATGTCACTGTGTATCGTCAGATGATTGGGTCCTTGATATACTTGACAAACACGAGACCAGATATTTGCTTTGCAGTGAACACATTGAGCCAATTCCTGACAGATCCCAGAGGTGTTCACCTGGTTGCTGTAAAGCATATTCTTAGGTACCTGAAGGGTACAGTTGATTATGGGCTCAAGTATGATGCGAATAAAAAGTTTAACCTATAGGGTTATGTTGATTCATATTGGGTAGGCAATGCTACAGATAGGAAGAGCACTTCTGGGTGTTGCTTCAGTATGGGATCAGGTGTGATCTCGTGGTTTAGCAGGAAGCAGTCTTGTGTAGCACTGAGTATAGCCGAAGCAAAGTATGTTGCAGCTTGTTCTACTAGTTGTGAGGCAGTATCGCTGAGGAAGCTACTGTCTGAGTTATTTGATCTCCCGTTGGATGCTACTGGTATATTTTGTGACAACCAGAGTTGTGTGAAGTTGTCTGAGAACCCGGTGTTCCATGACAGGTCAAAGCACATTGTGATCAAATATCACTATATCAGGGATATGGTGCAGAGAGGAGTAGTGAAGCTCTTGTATGTTGCGATGGATGAGCAGGTTTGCAGATGTATTGATGAAACCACTAGCCAGAGTGAAGTTCGTGTACTTTATAGAGAGGCTTGGTGTTCTTCAGATTGACTACACTTCAAGGAAGAAGTGATGGATACATTTGATGGAGCCATTCCAAGCATGGTGAGAGGAGGATCCTTCCCATGGCTGTGGATGTAAGCATTGGATGATGAGCATCAGGACAATGCTCTAGTTACTGCTTTGTATATGCATCATGTTGGATGCTTGTTATGATCAGTTGGATCATGTATTTATGTGTGCATCATGTTGGATGCTCTGTATGATTAGGTAGAACATGCATGTTGATATGTATCAGGTGGATACATTATGTGATCAGGTGGATGCATTGTATGATCAGGATGATCATGGATGATGAGCTTCAGGATGTTGCTCCATATCATGTACATCAGGATGATGTATGGTGAGTATCAGGTTGATACTCTGTGGCTGTGGATAGGTTGTGCAGATGAGCATGTAAGTTGACTTGGGAGATCTGATAGGTTGGGCTCTCTGCCTGTAATCAGTCCTGGGATGCTCTTTCGAGGCATTGCTTTGGGAGGACATGTAATGTATCCTTGGGAGATCCGATAGGTTGGGATGTGTGCCCGTAATAAGTCCTGGGATGCTCTTTCGAGGTTTTGTCCTATGGCATGCAATGTAGTCCTGGGAGATCCGATAGGTTGGGATGTGTGCCCGTAATAAGTCCTGGGATGCTCTTTCTAGGTTTTTCCATGACCACATGTAATGTAGCCCTGGGAGATCCGATAGGTTGGGCTATGTGCCCGTAATAAGTTTTGGGATGCTCTTTCGAGGTTATGTGGTGGAAAATCCTAGATTTGTTCTAGGTCACATCTAGTATGAAAATGGACTAGCTCTGTGGTGATAAATCCTAGATTTGTTCTAGGTCACATCCAGTATGAAAAAGGACTGGCTTTGTGGCGGAAATCCTATATTTGTTCTAGGTCCCATCTAGTATGAAAAAGGACTGGCTCTGTGGCAGAAATCCTAGATTTGTTCTAGGTCCCATCCAGTATGAAAAAGGAATGGCTCTGTGGCAGAAATCCTAGACTTGTTCTAGGTCCCATCTAGTATGAAAAAGGACTAGCTCTGTGGAGAAAATCCTAGATTTGTTCTAGGTCCCATCCAGTATGAAAAAGGACTAGCTCTGTGGTGGAAATCCTAGATTTGTTCTAGGTCACATCTAGCATGAAAAAGGGATGGCTCTGTAGATGTGATACATCCAGCATGAAAATGGGATGGCTTGTAGATGATGAAGACCTGCAGGTGGCAGGCCTACATCCAGTATGAAAAAGGAATGGCTCTGTAGAACTTCCTATGATGAGTAGATTGGAGTTTGATTGAGCTAGCAACAGCAGTGACGATGATGATGATTTGATGACGATGATTCGATGACGATGATCCAGTGACGATGATCCAGAGAAGAAGACTTGTGCGAGCAAATCTGTGTCGAGAAATACCTTCCTAGTTAAGAGGGAGTGTTGATGTATATGTAACTTTGGAATGTATTTCACATATGTATATTGTATTCCTATAGAGATGTTATTATTCCTCTATATGGAAGTGTCATCATTTATATTATAAGTGTCATAACTTATACTTGATGGGTTATTATACCACCTTGATGGGGTCAGCCCTGTATAAGTCATGTGGGTTAAAGGGTTATTAGACCACCCTATTGGGGGTCCGCCCTGTCAGCATTATGTTAAGTGGTTAAGTTGAGGCCGACCTAGTAAAGGTTATTAGGCAAGTCAAGTCAAGTATAAATAGAGTGCGGGAGGCACTCTATTTGATCATTCACTTACTCACTCTTACACTCATTTGAGAGTGGCACACTAGTGGAGGAGGAGAAGCTACTGCTAGGAGTATATCTCTTATGCTTGGTTTATATCATTGCTATATCTATCTCTGAGAAAGTTGTGGGGTTTTTCACCTTTATGGTTTTCCCCAGTGAAACTCTGTGTGTCTATTGTCTCTTGTGTGCTTGCATGATTGTGTCCATGATTGATATGCTGTACATGTTGTTCTTTCAATTAAGATCCTAGATCAGATTGAAGTAAAATCTGAAAAACTAACAAGGCCATATCTTGATTTCATTCTGGACAAAGAGGTTGTAATCAAGTCAGCCAAGCAAAGTGTAGTAGCAACAAATGAAAAATTGAATAAAAAGCCTGTGGAGCATGCTGAAAAGGCCATAGAATTCTTGAATGGCTTGACTAAAGAAGAAGTAAAGTTAGCAGGTATAAAGGATAGAGTGTCCACTATCATTTGGGCCATGAGAGTGATACATAAGCATCAGCAAGTGAGTGCTATTCAAGCCAAAATTGATGTTATGACACAGTAGGTGAAACTTTTCAGGGATATGTTTGACCCTTTATTCAAGAGAGGACTTCCTCTCTTTTGGGAGGAAGATGGCACCATGAGGACACATGAAGAGTATCAGGGAAATGTATGCGAATGAATATTGGATCATGAAGGCTTTGCTGACATGAACCAGCCTCTGACAGGAAAATCAATAGTGGAAAAGTTAACAAAGGAGTTTGAGCTAGTTTGGGTCTTCAGAGAAGCTTGTGCACACTTCACGAGTTGTTCATATAGGGATCACACATAGCTACGAGTATTGTTTAAAGAGGTGGCCATACCAGAGTTTCCAGTTACTGATCAGTGGAAGCTTGTGGAGAAGTATGGGAAAGCTAAACTAACGTTGCACCCCTGAAGATTCGAGGATCATGAAGATTATGGCATGAAGAATTAGTTACCAAGAATTTTGTTATGTGCTATGGTCAGTTACTAGCTGGAAGATGCTTAGTGACACTCATAGAAGGTTGTTTAGCCTATTTTGTCAACATCTGATTTTTTGTTGTAACTAATCCTCGAGAGGGATAGCCCTAGGTGCATAGGTGTCAAGAATTTTGTAACATTTTCTGTTAGGGTGATTTAGGCCTGAGGGCTGAAAGATATCTATATATAAATATGTAATTGAGATGAAAAGGGTTGAAACCTGTGGGAACCCATGAAGATTTTTGTGTTGTGCATTTTGAGATGTTCGTTTAATAAAATTAGCAGAGCCGGGCAAGTATTTTGATGCAGATATTCTTGTGTTATTTGATTTGTAGTATGTACCTTCTCTTACTCATGTGAATGTTCCCTTGTCATCTACTTCATACTATTTTCTTTCATGTTTGGATAAGTGTATATAGAGGAAGAATTCATATGATTACGCTATGTTTCTTTGATTGCAAGCATCCACAAACTAGTTTCTACTAAAGTTAATGAAGAATTCATTTAATAATGCTCTGTATTGATGGACTGTTCTTATTTTCTTCCTCATTTCCAGACAAACAACTCTTTGACTATAAATGAGTAGCTACCTTGCCTTTGTTATGAATTATTTGCGAAGCATTGCCACTTTATCATCATAAGTGTTTGTGACTCCATTTCTCAATGAATGTTCACCCTGTTTCAACCAACCAACAAATCTGATTTTAATTTTAATTCATATATCTGGCCTTGATTAAACAATTGATGAGAGATCCCTCTCTAGAAAGACAGAAGCCAACTCTCTTTCCCAAAGTGGTTTTGTGTGTTACCTTGAAGAGGCATTTTGCACAACCTTAGGGTCTATTTGAGTGCTAACATAATTGGCACCATTGTCGGGGAATGAAAGTCATATTATCCCTGGGAGAAACGATAGAGGATTTCAATTTTTCATAGAAAGAAAGGATTTTTGTGGGCAAACAGAGATTTATGCAGTTGAGGAAGGTTGTATATTTTCCTTGGCGACTCCACTCATTAGAATTTTCAGTTGAAGGTAACTCCACTGGGGAAATTGGCGACTCCACATTGATCCAAAGAAGGTTTCATAAGAGATCATGGCTCCCAGAAAGATCCATATGAGAGGTAATCCTATCTTTGAAATTTTACTAAGTGTGGAAAACCCATAAATTCTGCTTAGGCATAAAAGTGGAAAAGAGAAAGCTAACACTTCTAATATTGAAAGATTTGTGTCTAAAAAAGAGTTGTATGGTTTTCATGAATTGGATTTAGAAGAAAACATTGGGAAGTCTATATTAAGGTCAAAATCAAAATCAGACCTAGAGAAAACATAAGTAAATCTAAATAACTTTGAGTCATACTTGCTAGATCTTGTGTGGTATAATTTGCAAAACCCTATAAAGGATGAAGAAAGAAACCCTCATTTTCAAACTTCCTAGCCTCATAATACCAGGCTTGTCAACAATCCTCTTCTAAACCCTACTGCACCACAAAATCCACTTGTTGTACCACCAAATCCACCTAGACCAATGGCAGCTGGGTTTGCACCCATGGCTCTGCTGGCTATTTTACATGATCTCCCTCAAAATTACTCACAGAGAATTTCCTTATTTGATGGAGATGGAAAATTTACAACAAGGAAACATATGGATAGGTTTGAATATTTTATTGACCTAGAAGAAGTAGACTATGATGATGCAAAGATGAGGTTGTTTGCACATAGTTTGTCTGGGGAAGCTAAGAGATGGTTTAAAGACCTACCAGCAGCATCCATCCCTATCTTTGAAGCTTTTCAAACATTGTTTTTATATATATGGGAATAAAAGAAGAGCCCTCTGCAAATATTATCTCAGTATGACCATTTGAAGAAGGGAAAATTTGAGTCTCTCCATGAGTTTTCTAGTATATTTATGAGGGTGTACAACTCAATCCCAGCTGATATTAAACCCTTAGTAGGTGCCGCTAAACTTCATTATGCTGATGCCTTTGATGGAGATTTCTCATGTATGTTGAGGGAGAGGAATTCACCTACCTTGTCAGCTATGTTAAAAGATTAGCTATAGGTGGAAGCAAATATGATGGCTTCAGGGAAGTTGAAAAGTAAAGTAGAAGTAGATAAGAAGAGAAAAGAAACCCAGCCATCTACTTCTACTTCCTCCTCTGCAAGTGATGTAAAGTTTGAGATGATGATGAAGACAATGGAGAAGTTGATGGACAGGTTGGCCCTTGATAACAGACCACCCAGTAGAGAGCAACCTGGAAATCAAGCAAGGAATCCAAATTCCAGAAGGCCCTTTCCTCAAAGAAATCAAAGGAACCCTGAAGATAAGCAAATCAGACCACCTTTCCCTGAAAATATGGTTGATGAGGGAGGACAAGAAGATCCAACAGATGACCAAATTCATCACTTTGGTGACAATGATTATGAAATACATTTAACTAAAGAAGAACATAAATTTTTCACTCAAGAAGATGATAGTCATATCTCAGAGCTAGATTCAGACCAATATCAAAGAGGATCCCAGAATGCTATTGATAATTTTCAGAGAAAATAAAAGCTAAGGAATCAAGATATAACCACAAATAAAGGAAAACCCATTCTAAACCAGCCTTCCAACACCCAGCAAAGTTTAGAAAAATAGAAAGATGCTCTTGTATAGGAAAACCCAAACAATAAGGAAAAACAACCAAAGGAAATCAAACTGTCAAGGCCAATTGATGTGGATAAACCAATTTCATCCTTCAGTCTGAAAACATAGTTGTCAAAGGCTAAGATTTATATCCCCTTTAATGAGTTGTTGAAGAATAATGAATATAGGGAGGAAATCACCAAAATGGTCAAGAACCAAGGTGAGTGTCAACCAGATATCTTAGAAGTGACAGATGATGCTCCCACTATTCTTTTTGGACCCAAAATTGAAGATACAGATGATGAAGAAATCCCCCCTTTTTATCTAAGTTTCAACATCCATGATATGATTTTACACAATGCAATGCTAGACTCTGGGGCATCTCATAATCTAATGCCAAAAATAGTGGTGGAAAGTCTGGGACTGGAGGTTACTAGGCCTTATAAATACTTGTTTTCTTTTGATTCTAGAAAGGTCAAGTGTCTGGGCTTAATAAAGGATATGGTGGTATCTCTTGCATAGCTCCCAGCCAAAAGCATTGTGATGGATGTTGTAGTAGCTGATGTTCCTGCAAAGTTTGGTATGTTGTTATCCAAATCTTGACAATCAAAATTAAGAGGGACTATGCAAATGGATTTGTCATATGCCACTATACCCTTGTTTGGAAGCAATAGAAGAATATCCAGAGAAAATAGACTAGCCTATGTGGTCAGCAGTTAGGACAAGCCTGAAAATCACCCTATTTATGTTGTTGACACTGATTTGGGATCCTCTATATTTTTCAATGAGGGGCCATGCACTGACCCTGAAGTCCCTATACAGATTGAAGTTGAGGAGGATGAAGAGTTTGCAAGAAGACAAGAGGCCTTGGAGAAGAATCAGAATGAGGAAGGGTTATGGACTATGTATTTTGATGGGTCTTTGAGTAAGAATGGGGATGGAGCTAGTGTTTGGATTATGTCCCCAGTCAGGGAATTTAAAGATCTGTCTTATAAACTGACTTTTGAATGTACTAACAATATAGTTGAGTATGAAGCTTTGTTGCTAGGTTTGCAGGCTTTGAAAGATATGGGAGTAAAGATAACAGAAGTGTTTGGGGATTCATAGATTGTGATAAACCAAGTGAATGATAGCTACCAGACCAAACATTCTAGGATGAGGGCCTATAGGAATGAGGTTTGGGACATGTTTGGAAATTATTTCACAGAGCATAAAATCAGGGTGGTATCCAGAATTGAAAATCAGGTAGTGGACTCTTTGGCTACCAGTGCTAGAGGTTTCAAGACTCCCATTTACTCTCATAAGAAATATGAAGTTGAAGTTGTGAACATGCCCTCTATACTAGACAAATCCAAGTACTGGCAAGTTTTTGATGATGATATGCAAATAAATAGATCCTTAGAGCTGTCTGATGAATTTGTGAACACTCAGATTGACTCAGAAAATGAAAATTTAAAGTGTCTGCAAGATGATGGGTCAACTGAAGACGAAGAAGATGGAAGCAAAGGTTGGAAGAATACATTGGGAGGAAAGGACATAATCCAGTTGAAAAGTAATTTTATTCCATGAGGTCTGATTCCCTTGGAGAAGTTGTTTGATTAGAACGATGTGGAGAAAGACACTAAAATGAAACCTGTTGATGATGCCATTGAATAATAGAACCTAGGGACTGAAGAAGAACCGCGAGTTGCATGGTTGTCTAAGAAGTTTCTTGCAAAAGAGAAAGAAGAATACATCAATTTGTTGAAGAAATATACATTTTTTTTCCTGGAGCTATGAAGACTTGAAAGAATATGATACCTCCATCATCCAACACACCATTCCAATTAATCCTGGGGAGAAGCCTTTCAGACAAAAATTAAGAAGAGTAAACCCCAAGTTGTTTCCTGTAATAGAAAAAGAGATCAAGAAGCTGTTCAATGATAAGATCATTATGAATTTGAGGTTTTCAAAGCGGATAGCTAACCTGGTTTTTGTCAGAAAGAAGAATGGTGAAATTAGGCTCTGCATTGATTTCGGAAACCTCAACAGGGTTTCATTGAAGGACAATTACCCACTACCTAAGATGGAGCACATTCTGCAAAGAGTGGTAGGGTCTGAAAGAATTTCGACCATGGATGGTTTCTCAGGTTATTATCAGATCAAAGTGCTCCCAGAGGATCAACAAAAGGCTGCTTTTACTACACCCTGGGGCACATTCATGTATGCCAAAATGCCTTTTGGGCTGATGAATGTAGGAACTACATTTAAGTGTGCCATGGACATTGCTTTTGCAGAAGAGAAGGACAAATTTATGGTGGTTTACATGGATGATATCACTGTGTATTCCAGGTCTGACAGGGAACATATCAAGCACCCAGAGAAGGTCTTTTTGAAGTGCACGTAGTATGGTATCTCATTAAATCCTAAAAAGTCTAATTTTGCAATTGAAGAAGCTAAATTAATTGAGCATATTATTTCTAGGGATGGCATTAAGATTGATCCAGAAAGGGTCAGGGAAATTTTGAAGGTTGAAGAGCCTAGGAGCATGAAGGAGGTGCGGTCCTTTATTGGACAGGTAGGTTTCCCGAGGAGATTCATTCCTAGCTTTGCAGAGATAATGAGGGATATTGCTAACATGATTAGGAAGGAAAACCAGATAAAATGGACAGAAAATGTTAGGGAATAATTCAGGGGTATTAAAAAGGCCATCACCGAAGCTCCAGTCCTAGAAAGCCCAGATTTTACCAGGAATTTCCTAGTTTTTTCTTATGATTTTGAGCATACTGTGGCTGGAGTCCTATTGCAAAATAATAGCCAAAATGTTGAGTAGCCTATTGCATTCTTCAACAGGGTATTGAGAGAGGGGTAATTTAAGTATGACATCATGGAAAAGCAGGCATATGCTTTGGTGAAATCATTGAAAGATTTTAGGGTATACATCCTCCATTCACACATTCTTGCCCATGCTCCCAATAATGCAGTAAAGAGCATTCTTACCCAACCAGATCCAGAAGTTAAGAGAGAAAAATGGATTGTTGTCTTGTTGGAATATGATCTTGAGATCAAGCCTACTAAGCTGATTAAGGGACAAGCTGGCCAAAATGATGACAAAGGATAATTGTGAATCATTGCAGCTTAACTTCTTGACGAACCATTCAAATTAGCTAGACACAGAAATGCAGGTAATGCCATAGTTTTCTATGTCTCTTTGGTACACTGATATTGTGTATGTATTGCAGAATCTACAAGCTCCTGCAGGACTGAGTAAAACAAGAGCTAGATCTTTAAAGCTAAAGGCTGCAAAGTTCTGCATCATGAATCAATACTTGTATTGGAAGGAATCTGGTAGTGTATTATTGAACTGTTTGTTGGAAAATGAAGCCCAGCAAACAATGAAGTATTTTCATAAACGGTGTTGTGGAGGGCATCATTCATGGAAAGTAACACCAAACAAAATTCTGAGGGCTGGTTTTTATTGGCCTCCTATGTTTTCTGATGTATACAAAGAGACTACCACATGTTATCAGTGTCAGATCTTTGATGGTAAGAGGAAATTGGTTTCACTTCCTTTTAACCCAATTTCAATAGAGGCACCTTTCCAACAGTGGGGGTTAGACTTCATTTGGGAGATCAACCCAAATTCTTCAGGTCAACACAGATGGATCCTAACAACAACAAATTATTTCACAAAATGGATTGAAGCCATACCCACTAGGAGAGCAATTGATGTTGTAATCATGGATTTTCTAGAGAATAATATTTTGGCAAGATTTGGATGCCTCGGGAGGATTGTGACTGATAATGCAACTGCTTTCAAATCCAAGAAAATGATAAGTTTCTACCGTAAGTACCACATAAACGTGAACCATTCTACTGCCTCTTATCCACAAGGAAATGTATTGGTTGAGTCTTCTAACAAGAGCCTGGTAAGGATAATTAAGAAGCTGTTGGAGGAGAACAAAAGAGCTTAGCATACAAAGATGAAGTATGCTTTGTGGGCTGGCAGGATTAGCACAAAAAGGGCAATTGGAATGTCACATTTTAGAAAGATAATTGTAGAGAAAGATCCTAATAAAAGCACATTTTAAACAACTAGGTCAAATTTAGTTTGATTATATAAAAACCATGTGCCATCTCTCCATTAAGAGTAGCAGCCACTAACAATGTATAAATGTCAATCGATGTTTAAAACATGACAAGGCATAAAATAAATCATTTCTTGTAATCCTTGGAACACTTTCACGAAAAAATACTCCTAGGATAGATTAAAACCATAACAACACCAAATGATCCGTAAGAATTAAGTGTGCCCCGGAATTCAACGGGCCTTTAAAGCATCCATGATTAAAGGCGTGATAAAAGTAAAATTTATAGTATACTAATCTATTGTAGCTACAGTTAAAAACAATAAAAAGCATGATAAAAAGCATTCCATGTTAACTATTGGATAGAAAGCATGATAGGACTCTATATTCTCTAATAAATTGCATGTGCGGCATGCCCCTTCAAGACCTAAGCTTTTGGTAATGGAGATGTTATGTGAAGATCAAAATGTCGAGAAAACTAAGAATGAAAAGTGGAATCACATAAACTAGAACCTTCACCCTACATGTGCTATCCGAGGTGGGTAAACTATGAATCACTTCAGCTTTAATATAGGATGAGATTTCCCCTCATTCACCCTCCAATACTGGAAATTGAGGGCTGAAATAAGGTATCTACATGAAATTAACTAAAAATCCAAGTGAATGCAACTGTATACCCGAATTATAGGGAAAATTAAGGGCAAAATAACCCATGGGAGCCTCCATTTCTGAAAATCAGGGGCGAAGGAATGATTTCACTGGAATTTCTCTAGAAATCGAGGGCAAAAGATAGATTAGAGGGATATTTTACTAGGGTGAAAATATTTTTTTCATTTTCCTCATTAATATATGAGAGGATATTTGTTTTAGATTTACTATTTTCTAATAAATATTAGATGAATATATTTTAGCTGAAAAAAACACTTTCCATGTCAGAAAATAGCCCACTAAATTTTTGTAACCCCTTTAATTTAGCCCATGGGATAAATTTATCCCTTAAAATTATCCATGGATGATATGGCACATGCCTATAAAACCATATGTTCCCACTCATGGTATTTAGTGGTAGAAGGTGGCATGAGTTAAAGAGAGAAAGCAGAGGATATGGAACATTCAACCTAAGACAATATACTTAAGCCACTTAGGAGAATATTGACTGACATGAAGGTTTTGTATACAACACACAAAATGAAGTTTCTAGATTACAAGGATACACATTCAATCCAAGAAGGGAATGACCAATGAGTGATGACAAGTCGATACAAAACCATATTGTTAGTGGTAAGAAACACAGTCATGATTTTCAAAATCATTATGTTGATCAATGTGTTTGTAGTCATTGAACTTCCGCTCATGATGAACCATAAAAAATTCAAATGACAACCATCATCACCTCTCATTTACACAAAATATAAAGGAGCCTAGCAAGAGAGAACCATGGAACGAATTGGAGAATAAATGGAGTACAAGATTCATATTCTAGTTTATGAATCCCACATCTCAAATGAGAACCAAGTAAAATCACAAGAAATGAGCGCTGGTATCTAGTGGATCGCAGAAAGCCACTGGTATCTAGTGGATCACAAAGCCAATCTACCTCGACCAAAGATGAAAGGTAGAAAGTAACCACCTTGTAAGGCCCACCCAAAATTTAGGGGTAGACAGACTCAAGCCAAAAGGAAAGTCACTGAAGCTAAGCATATCTTGTAGAGTTTCAAGTGTAAGCACAATGACACCGTAATGAAGTACCCAAATGAGATATATGAGAAAGTGAGGGGTCATAAGGGTACCACTATCAACAATCGATTGATAAGGACCTATCCCATCTCATTCCAAACACAAGATTCTATACACTACAAGGTATTCCTTTAACCATGGTTCTACTCGAATGCTAAAGATTTGGTGTCTTGCAACATGGATTCAACTACAAAGAGAAGCAACCGAAATCTAAAAGATATTAAAAAAGGGATACATCAACTAAAGGACGCATATTACATGTTGTTGCAAGCCCTTAAGGGTTTAAACCACGTTCTAGAGGATGAAGAAGAAAGAGGAGAAGAACACATGTTGGGTGAGAACCTATAACACTATATCTCTCTAACTGAAAAATGAAAAAAACAATTAGTAGAAGATACTCGTTCAACTTTAATTATGTGATTATATCCTTATGATTTATTTTATAGGTCATGGATCAATCTATTTTTATGCTTCGTTGTTGTTGTTTTGATGGGTTCATGATAGAGTGTAAAGTCCAAAGACTAAGATATATTACGCTATACTTTCCTAATTTTATCTTTATCTATAAAAGCCAAAGGCCACAACATAATCAAACAATTTCATCTTTTGTTTTTGAAAACGTTCATACCTATTACCAACATCGTAGTCGGACAACACTTTGAGGTACAACTTTGAATCTCTTACCATCTATGTAAATAATTTTTTTACGACCACTTATGTAAAAACATTGGCCTACGTATTATAATAAAGACATTTTATTTACATTATTATGCTGGGTATTATTTAAAATTAAAATAATAATAATTGTTTCGATTGAATATAAAGTGTTAGTGTGAATCCTCTTGTATTTCTAAAATATTTACACTATATGGATAATGATTTAAAAAATAGTCTAATAGTAAATGTTTGACCCACCAAAAACCATGCTATAGATTTCCTTATACCTTGATGACAAATTATGTGCCCCAAAATCTCTGCGGACTGTTTGGAGATGTACTTTGTTCCTACCAATTTGTGTACAACGTTGCATGTTGTTGCATCAACATTTTTTTAGAGGAGTTGTGTTTCTCTGTTAACTTGTTTGTATTAACGGTATATTTTTAGATATTTTATTTTTACTCATTGTGCGCATTTTAAGTTAAAGTGTAGATTATGTGTACCTATTATTAGGTGAATTTTCTGGTTAATTGATATGGTAGTTGTTGCAATTGCATAATCAAGGTGTCAAGTCAAAATGGCAATTTCAACAATGAAAATTGCAATTTCAACAAAAAATTGTGTCCAAACTCGTTATAAAAGATGCAAATAGTCTAGACTTTATCCCACTCCTTTCTCCACTATTTCTCAACCCTCTCCCTTCACAAGTTTCTTTGTCACATCACTTCAAAGATATGTCAGGCTGTTTCACAATCAAAACCATAATATTGTTTATCAAGGATTTCAGATTCATTGTATAATAATTATTGCAGTAAACATTTCAGATTTACTATAGACGATCATCAAGATAGAGAGATAAAGGAAAAGATATAGTTACCAAAACTTTATAATATTTCATATATATATATATATATAAATATCATAATATTTTGGATCTGGTCTATACAAAGAATAAATATAAAATTGGAATCATCATCACAAATCACTAGAAGTAGGTATGTTTACCTATGTTATGTATTATAGAAACATACATAAAATTTAAATAAAATAAACTACATTATTAAAAACATATATAAATATAATAAGTTTATACAATAAGAAGAACCTATAACCTAATTATTTTATACTTTGTGGTGAAGGTAAACCACATTCACTATAGAGTGCTCGACAATAATTTGTAAAATTGTATTTACTTTTGATTATATTTATTCTTCTTTCCTATTAATATAAATTAAATTAAAAGTATGATTTTTAAGAGCTTTTAAAATAATAAAAGTAAATAATTAAATCAATGCAATTGTATGGAAAATTCAATGCAAATCAATATTGATATAAATTCATGTCAAATTGTAAAAACAAAGGTTATCTATCACATGTAGATCGCACTAAATTGAAATGTATCCATTGGATATAGGAGTTTAAAAAACAAAGAATGTTGTATATGGCAATCAATATAAATGCATATTCCTACACGTTAGTCTTGTGAATGTGTATTGACCATTAGACAAATATATATCAAAGGGTAAACAAACAAATCTCATTTTCCTAACTTCCATTCAATATTCAATTTTGTATTTATAGAATACAAAATCCAATGTTGATGAATTAAAAAAAACATATAAAAAGTGATATGTTTACCACAATAATAAAATGTCAACTTGTTAAACACAAACCAAAAACAAATCTTTAATGTAAAATAATTACTCAATTAAATCCATATGAATTTTGTGTGTTTCCTTGTAAGAATGTCGATCGTTTGTAAACTATAAGTAAATGTAATCTTTCTTGTTTTTCCTAATGTTGGATTTATAGAAAACAATCATGATCTCGACATGGTGAAGTTATTTTTCATAAACACCGCCTAATATAATTTATTATATTAAATTGTATTTTAGTAATCTAGCATATACAATATCAGATCCAGAAATGCCATTTATCGCCACATGAATAGCCTAAAAACCAGATCTACTTGCTACCATAAAAATAAACAAAATAATATCTACTAGCTGCAATAACACATAAGTAATTCTCGTTTACGAGCTGCCATTTTAGCACTACTAAATCAACTATTTAGTACAAGAGCATAATCGAATTTGCAGCATAACATAACAGAAATAAAATCATCCTCCATGGGCACACATGCATCCATAAAATAGTAACTAAATTTATAATAAAATACTTATCTTTGAGAGGTAGAACTAGCTTCAACGGGACAACATTCCACCCATCCTTAGACATGTCATGCTCATCAATCTCTCACCATGACAGTCACCCTCGATCTAAGGCCTATTGTCGCCTATACACACCTAGGTAACATGGCAAAAATCTTCAAGCCACTTGGTGTGACATTGGGGGCAAGTCTCGAGTCAAGTACTATCACTTGATCTTGACACCTCCATTTAAGATAACTTCTAATGAAGCCAAGGGGGTAGAGCCTAATAAATATTACTAAGGCTTTTAGTTCTTAGATGTTAAAATGGAAGTAAGTTTTTTAGGAGTTTTGAAGATAAAATATTGAAACAAGATTATTCAAAATTAATGAATTAGATCAACAACACGGCATATAAAGATGTAACATAAACAAAAATAAGATGATATTAAGAGAAGAAACGCATTGTTGTAAATTTGATCAGTTCCAAATGTAGTCAAAATAAATGCTACTAAAAAGTAAATGTTTTGCAATTGTATCTTGGCCAGTTTTAAATTATTATGATGAGTGGATTATAGGAAGGGGTTTTCGATATATCATAAGGTATGTGGAATATGCCCGAAATTTTCCCAATGTGTTTCTACATAGCAAAATGTGGGTTAGACCGGAGTCACGGGGGTCTGTCCAATACTACACCAATCGAGGGTGTAGCCGGACGAGACCCCGGGGGTCACTATCTAGTTGTTCCCACTTTGTTTGCAAACTTTTCCCACATAAGGTAAAGATTGTGACGTCGGATTTCCGTCCATTTAGGGGATTTTATTTTTATTAAAAGTGTGTTGTTAATTAGATGTGAAAAGTTATGAAATGCAAGATCCCTTTTTTATTGCTCCAAACATCATACCAGCCTCAGCGAGTCTGCGATGGACAAGAACATACTTGGGGGTAATACAAATATTAATTCCAATTTTGAAAGAGAAATATATTGTAAGTGAAAATAAAGTAAATGAACTTGAATAAAAAAGTATTGTACTAATTACTACTAACTATGTGTCAACTTTTTTATCATCCACCACTAATCGACAAAGCCTTTGAGTGGTGGCGAGAGCATACTTCATGGAAACGAGTCGGTTTTGTTTATTTACTTGCAAAAGAAATGCGAACTAACTAACAAAATTGAAACAAACCAAATTATTTCTTGCACAAATGAAACTAAACTAGCTTGCAAAAATGAAAAATTTAATCTAAATTTTAGTATCAAAAAACCAAAGTAAAAAGAAAAGTCACACCAAAAAGGAGGCGATATAGGTTCCCCCAATGGGGGAAGGGGTGTGGGAACTATGCATCCCACTTCCTTCTTTTATTATTGTTTTTTTACAATGACTAAAGCAGGCCTCTTTACCCATATAAGTTCGGACAAAAGAGGTTACAAAAAAAAGATGGAAAAAGGCCCTTTTTGAAGAGGGCTTTGAGGAGGCGCTTTGGAAGGAATAAATCTTGAAATTTTCTCCAACACTTCCTCATTACCTATATATAAATGAAAAAAAAACAACAAGCTAAAGTTGTTAAAATGTCAGTGGTTTAAACAAAACTAAAATAAAAATCTAACACTACGTAATACTTGGAAAAAAATTAGAAAATTTGCAAATTCAAGTACTAAAACCATAGATATAATCTTTAAGATTATGAAAGAAGTAAAGAACTTTAAATATATATCTTTTCAATAACAATTAATCTTATGAATGCAGCTCTAAATTTGATAGACTTGTTATCATATGAGGAACCACTAACCAAGTAACCAGAAAGGAGATTTTAGTTTAAGAGAAAGAAGGTGAAGAATCCCAAAACCTAGAATGAAGAAGCTTGAAAGTTCGTTGCTTTTGGTGGAATGTAGAGGGTGTTTCTCCTTGAAAGAACTTTAATATGAGGAGGATGCAAGAAATATCCTTCTCGTCTCCAGGTAAGGCTACTTGCAAGCTTAACACTCCTTGCACAAAACCAATGGTTAAATGAGGGTGATTGCAAAAAATAAAAGATTAGAAAGCATACAAATCAAACAATAATGCATGCTTCTCCAATATATCTACCACTAAAAAATAACGAAGAGTACAAATCAAACAAGAGTGAACCCTTACCCTACTAGAAGGTATCTCCCCTATGTAGGCCCACAACTTATCCAATGAAAGCATGAAGAAATTAAGAAATATTATACCTCATAAGAATTTGAGAAAAAAACATCCACACATGAAACACACTACACTAATGATGATCCTCCAAATATTTCTTTATTCATAAACAATATAGAAATGATCATACAAATTTCCAGCAGAGCTTCACTACCTTCATCAAGAGAGGAGGAAAAGCTTGCTTTTGTAGGAAAAATGGCCTTCAAACCCTTGGAGGGCGCAATTTCCAATGGATGAGATGGAATGGGGGTTCTAGAGAGCATGGAAAGTGTCTTTCATGTGATAAATGGGACTACCTCCTCTCATGAGGTGTCATAAACACTCAATGGAGGCCGCCACCTCTCCCAACCAACTCCAACAAGAGAGCCAAGTGGGGAAATGTGACCTTTCTTGGAGAGATTGCCACCCCCTCATGGACGCACACCAAATCCCCCTCATCTTGTGAGATTAGATGCCCATACAACTCATTTATTGACCCAGACAAGATGCCTACCAACCTGGACACCTCATAGAAAATATCCCTTTGATTTAGGAATTGGATTTTCTCCATATTTCCTAATTATTTGACCCAAAATGTCATTTTCAAGAGAAAATCAAAATTAGTAATTGAAAATCACCAATTTGACTCTCAAAAGTGGGCTTAGGGGTTAAATGGGGGCCATGGGTCCAGAAAAGATCATCCACATGAAAAATACCCCCCCTAGACTCACTTTTATGTCTTTTTTGAAATTTTACAATTAAAATACACCTTATCGATGATTTTATTAAAAATCTAAAAAATTAAAAAATATTAGGGGGGAATTAGTGCATGTTCACAAGAATCTAGGACTATGACTAGCACGGTAATATACATAGAATCAAGGTTTGAAAATCAAAAGGCTGGGATTTAATAACCCTCTTAAGGCATAATCATCAACTTCACCACCCTAGCTTTGTAGGATTTAAGTGAAAAAACTGAAAATTATGTGTCGCTAAAAAGCGTCACATTATTAACAAGGAAAAAACACACTAGGGTGATTAGTTTGATGACTAAATCCTAGGAATTCCAAGCCTTTTACAATAGTTCATTATTTTACATGATTTATTACAATTCCCCCAAGGGGGTTTGAGCATGTGAAAAACATAGAAAAGGGCCAAAATGGCCTACATGGACTTCTAATCTTAAATTATGAACAATTGATTTGCTCATTCTTTATAGGCTCACTTGTAATTCCAACTGAGTGCAACTTAGTTGGTAACAAGGACATGGATCCACGAGATAAGGAACTCTCAAAATAAGATATCAACAAGAGAAAACTCAGGTCACAGCCTGAGAAACACAAGACAGTCCCTCACCACTTACTTCCTCTACATCAACATTACCCAGTGCAACGAGATCTGCTTCACCAAACCAGTCCCTCAGGACATTAATATCAACCATTTAGGATTCACGTGACCAGATCAGAGACAGATAATGGTCCTCGAGGTACTTTTGTGTTCAGTAGGACATCTATCCAGTCTCCATATTGGTATAGATCAATATTGAATCACCCATCAATAAAAACATACTGAGTAGTTGTGTGCAAGGGAGCAATTTGAATCCATACAAAAGAATTCAAATGGATGAAATAGAAACTATCAAAATTCAGTAATCCTCCCTCGAGACCAATTCAAATCCCTTTAAAATCAATTCCAATTGCCTCCAAGAGACTTACTCATGCTTACTTAGAAGTGACTCTAATTCATTGGATGACCATTCGAGTTCTCATGACAAAAAATTGAATCCACCTCAATTGAATCGAGTTCACTAGAAAAATACTCCAGATCACTAGAGACCATAAGAGAAGCTCGAATTCCAAAAGTGGTACTTGAATTCTCTCGTAAATTACTCTAACTGATGACAACTCGAATTGACCCAAAATTACTCTAACTAACTGAAAATAACTCGAATTGACCCAAAATTACTCTAATTAAGTGAGAGTAACTCAAATTGACCAAAAATCACTCTAATTAACTTAGAATAACTCAAATTGATCCAATATACTCTAATTAATTTAGAATGACTCAAATTAACCAAAAATTACTCTAATTAAATGAGAATAACTCGAATTAAGACAAAATTACTCTAATTAACTAAGAATAACTCGAATTAACTAGAAAGGTTACTCCAAATCACTGGTAGCTTAACTCAAATTTGTCCAGGGTTACCAAAAAATCAAGTGCATGGCTAAATATAGTCAAGGAGGCAACAAAAGCAAGATAGATGAGAGAGTGGGTCCCACTAGCATCAATTAAGGTGTAATAGAGTATCTATAGTAAAAAAATAAAAAAAGATGAATCAAAGAGCAATAGTAGGGAGAGTGACAACTACTAGTCTCCCACCCCCTCACATATGGAATCCATGACCTCCCATCCATGTTAGTTGTCCATGTTGAGCTAGTTATTTAATTAAAAGTAAATAATAACAATAATAATAATAATAATGTCGAATTATTAATTTCTAGGAACCTAGTGCCACAATAATAAAAAATAACATCATCACATATGTCCAGGATTGCCATCAGGGCATTACATTCCCTCCCCTTAAAATAATGAATCGTGCTTGATGCTTATTTATTACACACATAAAATTTAATTCAAAAAAATATGAGGGTATACTTCCCTCATAACATATTCTAGATCCCAAGTAATCAACCAGAGTAGCTGCAACTCATTTCCTCACCATTTGCTTCCCCTTTCATCTAACTACCTGGTGAGTTGTGACTACCCGCGCTCACGAAGGCCCTTCAGTTATCATCACCTTCACCCAATGTCTTTACATGCTAGACTAGGGACAAGTAATGGTCTGTGAGGAAAGAAAGGTAAACAACAAGAAATTGGAGCAGCTTGACTTTTCTTCCCAATAGAGAAACTAGTTGTACCAAAAAATTATCCTATTTCAGTTCCACCTAAACCACATCTCAATCTACCACATGATTAGTAATAGGTATATAGTTTTCCAACAAAGATACATGAAATACATCTTCAACAAGATACATGAATCACATTATTATCAATAATATGATTAGTGTTAGGTATATGCCTTTCCAACAAAGATACATTAAATAATATTCAACGAGATACATGAATCACATCGCAATCAATCATATGATTAGTGTCAGGTATATATTTTTCTAATAAGATACATGAAATACCACAAAGATACTTTTCCAACAAGGGTATGTATCTAGGTTATTCACACTAGCTAGTGCATAAATGCACTTACTAAGAGTTGTGAAATAATCAGTAACAGTTCTTGAATGTGATGTGATGTGCATGCATATAAAACAGAAAACAAAAAGTGAAAATGTTAAAAGTTACTACAGTAAAATGAAATCTAAGCTAAAATATTCAACACCCATGAATCAAATATTGCTTTTGTATTATAGTAAAAATGGATTTACAACATGGGTTTACCTCAAAATGGGGAGAATGTATGGGCCCTTTCAACCATAGAAGTGATGGTGCTCTGGGTCTCCAATGTCTCTTGCTCTCCACTGAATGCTCACAAGTAGCAAAAACTCAACTAGAATGGGGAAACATAAGCTCAAAGGGAGGCTAGGGTTTCAGTAGGAATTTCAGCAGAGTCTCAGTAGGGAAGAGTGAATGTTTTGGGTAAATGGGGTCCTCCACCACCTTTTTATAGCAATTTGGGGTGGTGGTTTCTTGTCCCATGGTTTTGGGAAGCCACTAGTATTGGCCAGTGGTATTTGACATTTTCCCTCCTTTTTTCCTTTATTTTGAATATTTCCCCCTTTCTCTTTTTCTTTTATTTTTCTTTTTTGGGGATTTTGAATTTTTTGGAGGAATTTAATTAATTTCTTAAGAGAAATAATTATTGTTTGCTCGTTTCATTGGAAACATATGGATTTTGGGTTTATGGAGGCCAAATATTAGGAAAAATGGATGAATGGGTTATGTGACTAGGGAGATGAGCTAGGTGAACAATTTTTGGGTGTTAACAGGGTACATGAATTCATAAGGTTTTCTTAAGTTGTATTGCAACAACAACACCATTCATTTAATGCTCATGTCTCTACACAAGGATGACATACATCAAATGATAATATCATTACATATTTAAGGATAATGTATGCAACATTGACTATTGACTATTGTATGCAACATTGACTATTGTATAACTAGCATAGATCCAAATCCTAGGCTCTATCAAGTGCTGAGAGGGATCAAATCTCCCGAGGTGAAAACCTCTCCTTGAATAACTCCTTGACTGCAATACCTGAGCCACCTAATCCTAAGCTCTAAAGTCTCTAGTTTAAGTCTCATTTTACTTTTTACTTTGTATTATTCTTTTTTGTTTACGGCCGACATAATATTTATTACTTTTACTTTGTATTATTCTTTTTTGTTTACTTTGTATTATTTTGTTACTCGACAAATTCGACAAACACTCTAAAATCTCATATTTACCTTTTACTTTGTATTAAAAGTAAAAAGTAAAGTCTCTAGTTTAAGTCTCATATTTACTTTTTACTTTGTATTATTCTATTTTGTTTATGACGGACATAATATTTATCACCTAATCCTTAGCTCTAAAGTCTCTAGTTTAAGTCTCATATTTACATTTTACTTTGTATTATTATTTTTTGTTTATGGCCGACAAGAATATTTATTATTTTTTACTTTGTATTATTTTGTTACTTGACAAACACTCAACAAACTCACACATGTTACAAGATCTCCCTCATACTGGGCTGTAGAGCGCCTCTCGGCGCAAACATAGTACATCTTGCAGCTACCAACCTATCAAGACAAACAAATTACACATTAACATCAATTACAACAAATACATCTCAATAAGACCTTTACGACATCTCAAGAACACACATAAGAGTATTTGACTTAGTCACACAGAATCATCATATCATACCAATGATCCTATTTATCCATACTTATCATCAACCTATTACCAAGCAATATAAACAACTTATTATTTACCCATATCTTTCCCATAGGAGTAAGTCCTCTCATGCTCCTTATTCAACAGTTCATTTAACTAGTCTATCCATCACATCAGTGTACATGTATCTATATTAGATAATATTCAATTCAAGGCATGTGATAATAACACACTATTCAATTGCAATAACATGCACCTACTATCCAATTCTCTTGCACACAATTTCTCATGAAATAACATTCCACTTCTAATGTATACAATATGCAAGCACTAGGCAATCTCATTATGTCTCACATATACCATTGCATATCTAGTGCATTCACTCAATAAAAGAAATTATTGTAAAGGGATTATAGTTATTCCCTTCATTCCCTATCTCATATTTAGTATACATATATCAATTTAATACACAATAACATTTGCAACCATGAAAACCATGTAAATGGATTAGGGCTACGCCCCTCATCTCCCAACCCATGATATATCAAATCCAATTCATATTATGTACGTAATTTACCTTGCAATGTAACATTTGGTAAATATGCAATATCAAGTCATTTATCCAATGCATAATACATTCCAACTCCCATCTATTATAAAATCCATAATATTATAGAATGCATAATATTATAAAAATCATCCCAATACTAAATGAGTGTAATGCACAACAAATGGGAAAATCACAATATTAAACCAATGTAATGCACAATAAATGTGCAATTACAATATTATCACATAGTAAATGCATTCCAACATTAATTATTTCAATGCATACCCAAGCAAAGCCTTTCAGGAAATACCCTAAACAATGAATGCGATCTATGTAGAGGGATTAAGGCTCTGCCCCTCATTTCTCGAATTACTCATTAACAAAAAACCTTTCACAATGTAACCTATGTAAAAGGGATTAGGTCCTTGCTCCTCATTTCCCATATTACTCAATACACATACTATGCATGCACTATTCATGCATTCACACCCAATGACGCATATCGATGCAATGTATAACCAACACATAGTATGTAGGCATATTCCTTGCAATTACCAATCGGTACAATTCCAAGTAGATATGCAATGCTCAATAATTAAACATTTACCAGTTAATTCACTGAACAATGAAATAGGTAATGCAAATTAAATGCCTTCCCACATTATTTATGCCAGTACCAATTTCCAATGCAACTGACCATACAATAACTAATTCCTACTAAGAATGCATTTATGAGTTCATTCCAATGCATGTAGTATTCAATCATTATGCAATCCCAATCATTATCCAATTACATGTGAGTAATATTTATATAATTTACAAACAAATTCATGTAATATTCAATCATTATGAAATCCTTAATCATAGTAACATAGTGAATATGCAATCAACAAAGCATTATATATTTACCATGCATCGTAACTATGCAATATTAATTAATTCCAAAGCATACAATTTATGTACCAGTACCACTGAGTTTCTAGCAAAAGTTCCATTGGTATGCAAATATCAATCCATCAAATCACTACATAGAAAAATGCATTAATTCGTTAGTTCTTTTTCTTCTTACCTCGTTTGTTATTGTTACCCTGTTGTGCATTTTGCACAGTGTTGACTTTGGAGGTTTGGGTAGGGATATGTGGTGTTAAAAATCCACTGGATGAGAAACAATAGAGTAGTATTGATGGACAACTTGACCATATAATCCACAAGATGACTCACTAAGGGACTCAAGATAGTTTCAATAACTCCATCGGCATGAGGACCAAAAGTCAGTATTTAAGGATCTATGGAGGGACAAGGGGCATGAGGTATAATATCATATAATGTGCCATATTGAAAATAAATCAAATATATAGCTATTGTTCCTTCAGGATAACCATCTCCTCCGTGATATAACTAGACATGGAAACATCCTTGGTAATAGGAGGCAACAAAGACTTCACAAGTGATTCATCCAAAAAGTCCTCTGGGATCTCAGTACGAATCAAGCATCGCCTCGGTCTCGATTCATGGATATGATCAGAGATGTGAGTGGAGGTTCTTTGACATAATTAATTCAAGAGTTTGGTCTCAGTCTCTTAGCGTATAGGTAATTTGAATTGTGTGAGGAAAGCCATATCCAAAGAGCTAAAGTCATGATAAGAGGATATTGGTATCTCAATATACCACCTGGTTGTTGTGCCTGTCAAGGTGTGTTGGACCAACCTCAATCGAACACTCTCATCAATGAGTGAATTGGATGAACACCATAAGCGAACAGTCATGACATGGTTTTGTGGTTCCTCTCCTAGTTTTCCATCAAATTTGGGAATATACAATGGAAGCTTGGTGGGAATAACTGGCCAATGAGGTTGATGGAACACCAGATCGTTTGTAAGCCTTGAGAGGTCAACAATGTTGAAAGTTTCCAAAAATGGAAGCCTTGGGATAGAAAAGACATTTTGGGTGAATAAAGAGGGATTTTGTGACCCCCCTTGCTGCATAGAGTTGCCAACATTGACTAAGAGTTGAAGGATAATATCCAGGTGTCATGTTGCCTCCTGGTATTGGTCGTATGCTGGTAAATGGGCTGAAATTTGAGGTAAAGTTAAACTCAAAGGGAAAAACTATATTAGGATTGGTCATATTACAAAAATAAGCATGCAACGTGGTGTTCCCCCCATGCATACTAGCACTAGTGGCGAGACCTGTGCTAGTAGGTAGGTTCCAACAAAAAGGGAAAATCGCTTGAGGCTTATCAAGACTAGGAATAGACCCTGATGGCATGTTAGTCGTAGGAACAAACCTATACTAGTCCCAACACTAGTT
This sequence comes from Larix kaempferi, assembly GCA_027924585.1. Lineage (NCBI taxonomy): Eukaryota > Viridiplantae > Streptophyta > Pinopsida > Pinales > Pinaceae > Larix > Larix kaempferi. The sequence goes on along the minus strand of BSBM01000072.1, from coordinate 14,056,376 downwards.
GGGTTGGTTTAAACAATCACAGAAAATGGAGTAGGCATCGTAGTGTGAAGCATCAACATATTGGTATGCATGGTTGACTGAGAAAATAATGATGGGATTTTGCTATATTAACCCCGAGGTAAAATTGTGAAATCATTACTAATCATAGGAAGAATTCCCGAGGAGACATGTATGCTACTAATTGGTGTATTTGGAGAGATAAATGTATTTTCATCCAATGAACTCTCAACACTTGGTTTTGACCCCCTAAGGCTAGATGCACACCCAATCCCGACATTGTATTCCAATATTCAACCCCAACAAAGGAATCTACTAAATTAAAACCCCCTCATCGGACTAATATAGGACCCTATCAATCCATCAAAGTTGAATTGTAATGAGAGGTTATAGCTTCTTAGATTGTTTCAACCTCGGGCAACTCAAAGTGTTCAAAAACTAAAGTTTGTATGTGAGGCGTAGAAAATACATAAGTCTCAAACTCTTAAGTGGTAGGTAATTTGGTTGAAGGATTAATTCTCCTTTGTTGGACTGGTGGACCCTCAAACTTAGGAGAGTCCTCATGCAACCCCTTTGAGTGATGAAAAGGTTGGTTAGCCATGATGTCACTAGATAAATCAACAAGATAAACCAGTGACTCAACCTAAGGCCAAGATAGTCAACAAACAACAAAGAGAACCCTCTATAAAAATCCCTAAAATAAATAGAAAGCTAACTTACTCTCCCTTCGAGCTAAGATTCTAGGTGATCAAATCCTAGCACATTGCTCATTATGAGGGTATGGATAAGGATGAATAAGCAGTTACCCATAACCCCCCACAACTTCAGACAATGGGAACAAGTACCCTCTATGAGGATAGGTACCCACCCAAAGACATTAGAAGCAAGTGTAATACATCTACCTCAAGTACCACAAGGACTTTCCCCTTGCATCCACCTAGGTACGAGCCCTAAAGAAAGGAAACTCAAGTTTCCACTTGACAAAATGACGACTAGGAAAAATAGTCCTAGCTCAAGTTCAAACACGTGGGAAAGGAACGTAAGACCTAAGTCTTATACCGAAATCTTGGCCAGAAGGTGTCATCTCAAGGACTTTCCAACTGGGCAGAACCCAAATACATGCAAGAATCAACCAAGCACACAAAGAGGGAAGAATCTCTCAAATGTACATATCTTGACCTCATGCTTGAATATTTTGTTAGAATATCTTTCCCAGCAATTTCCCTTCACTACTAATGTATTTTCACTCCTTAGTGCAATTCTAGTTTAAGTTTTGTGGACGAAGAAAGTTTACTCTCCAGAACCTAATCCCAAGGCCCTAGCCTCCACTAATGTATGTTTTCTATAAAAAATAAAATGTCTAATTGATCTTAATTAAGTGTTGCTTTTAATGGATTTGTTACTTGAGGGGTAATGGAGTGAAATTTTTATGTTGTTGACTCACCCAAATAAAACATGGAAAAGACGCAATTTTTTCTCTTTATTTTCGATAAACCCTATCTATGAGAAGGAAAGAGATCTTTTCATGAATATCCAAAATCACAATGCACTTCAATCTCACCACCAAATGTTTTCCAAATAATGTGCACAAGATATTCACCTATGAAGCTTTAAAACTCACTCCAAAGTTTTTAAAGAAATGGAAATGTTCTCTTTATTTTTTTTCTTTTTCACCAATAATGAGAAAAAAGTGAAAAACAAGCATGCAATCTTTACTTAAACAAGGAAAATAATGGAAATCCAAAAAAAAAAAATATGGCCAAACTTTTCCTTTGAAGGTAAACCAAAAAAAATCGATGATGGAGAGAAAACCAACAAGAAAAACCGACAAAGAAACTAACACATAGGACTGATCACATTCAATTAAGGTTGGGAAAAGACTCTCTGACTTACTCAAGTGGTAAAGAAGGTTTAAAACCTTGAAACACAATTGAAAATTAAGGTTGGGAAAAGACTCTCTGACTTACTCAAGTGATAAAGAAGGTTTAAAACCTTGAAACACAATTGAAAATGAATACGAAGAGAAATTTCTTCTTCCACTCTTATAAGCAAAAGGAAATATGAAACTAAAAATTCTAATGACATCACCAACAAGCTATAAAATGGACCTCACACTAGCCCTTCTTCTCAACTCAAAACAAGTTCACGAGCCCAAGTTCAAAAAAGGGGAAAGACTATGCAAAGGTTCCTTTTGGTTTCCAATAGTAAATGCACTTAGAGAAGGATTAAAATAACCCTTTAAGATATCAACATATTCATAGGGATGCTATAGCAAGCAAATCCAATCACCGTTTATTCAAAGAAGAAGAAAACCCCCAAGAAATCAAAGGCTCGTCAAGGCTTGGATATTCTCAAAGCTCATAAGAAAAGATCAATAAATAAAAAATCAATTATAAACATGGCCTAAACAGACTAATAAACCCAACAACAACCGATATCAAAGAGGAAAAATGACATGAAAACCCCAAAAATTAAGGCTTTTCATTCTTGGTCACTTCCACATGCTAGGACAGGGTGTGACTGAAAGGGTTTAGTCACACCCATAGGATTTGACTAGTCATGATGAAAGAGGTTTTGTCACTTCGTAACCCATTGACAGATGCGACCATGTGCAGAAATGAGTTAAAGAATGCTTATATCTCCTCCATATCTTAGATATCTGACAGATATGAATGCCCATATAAACAGAGGGAATGAAAACACATGCAAACCAACTTCTAGATTAATGAAGGAACAAGGTAAACTCAAGATCTAAGCAAAAAATGAAAAAGATTCATTCCCCAACAAATTCACCAATTCTATTATGGAGAAATCCCTCCTACATATAGGTGACACCTCCCTTGGGTTTTCCCTTAACCCAAGACCGATGGGATGGATAGAACTCAAATTTTTCCGACTAGATCTAATCCTTTTTCCTATGCATATAATATAAATATAATATAAAGAGGTCTGATAAAGAATACATTACTTACGATGATCCCTTGGGTTTTCCTTAACCCAAGACCGATGGGATGGATAGAACTCAAATTTTTCCTACTAGATCTAATACTTTTTCCTATGCATATAATATAAATATAATATAAAGAAGTCTGATAAAGAATACATTACTTACAATGATTTTCCTTTGTGTAGTCATGGATGGTGTAGCTTCTAAAGATCCTTTTCTCTAGCTACTAAACACCTTTTTGTGTACACATGATGAGATAAGAAAAACCTTTCTTAAACCTCTTTAAAAAATAGGAGTTACAACAAGAATATATATATAATCTAATTATCTCAAGGAATAACTATCTACTGTTAATGTGCATGAAATAATTATTACACAATCAATAATGGTCGAAACCATCAAGATCTATATTAATAAAACGGAAAGCAATACATACATGTGATCATACCTTCAGTTATGATGAGAGCTCTTCGTGAATCCTTTCCCCAAACTCCTCGTTGGACCCTTCACCACGAGCAAGTTTAACTCAATAACGGTGGCTTAATATGGGAAGAATCTCTCTCTAAAAAATGGTAGCATATTCTTACATTCCTCTCTACCCCCTCTCACTGTTGAGAAGCCCTCCATATATAGATTGGTTGAGGGGAAGAGAAGAGGGATCTATATCTCTAGAATGCAGTAAAATCGAAACTGGTGTGAGTTTCCAAGATCATTCCATAAGATATCCAACTCTTTCAAGGACAATATCCTTGGAATTCCCCAATCCAAACCTTGAAATTGCATGGTTTCACCCCTGAAGTGGGGCAAGGTGGTAATGGTCGCAGGATTCAAGGTAAATAAAATGTGACAAGAGGTAATGGTCGCATGCAACAGGTAGAAGAAGGTGCTACCATGCATATAAAAAACCAACCATTGGGTCCAACTGTCAGGCAATCAAGGTGAGAAAAGAAAGTGTCTCAACCAAGGCTCACTAGTGGGTCCTGTATGAGGCTCAAGGGTGGAAAATAATAGTATAACAAAATTCTATCAAGATGGATTGGACCTCTTCTATATAGGCATCCCTCTCCTTCAACCGGAAAACCATCTTTCAACGGGAGATTTTTCCAAATAGAAACTCTAAAAACAAAATTATGTAACTCCTCTCTTTTTCTTTTCATTCCCTTTTATATCTAATATAATAACAATTCCAAATATATAATAAATTGGTTATGAGAAACTCCTAAGTTCCTAACTTCTAGTTTTTTCTTAATAAATTGGTTATGAGAAATTATGCCACTCATATATGGTTTGCCTAAGATACATAAAGAGGGCATCCCCTTAAGACCCATTGTAAACACAAGAGGCTCACCTACTTATGATTTAGCAAAACACTTAGCTAAGATCCTAAAACCTTTAGTAGGAAAAACTTTCTCATTCATTAAAGATTCCTCTCAACTAGTGGAAAAAATGAAGAACTGGAAAATGGATAAAGATGATTCATTATTTAGTTTTGATGTTGTTTGCCTCTATACAAAAATCCCCATTGATAAAGTTATTGAAGTAATAAAAAAAGTATCAAACCCTGAAATAGCTAAACTTGTTGAGGTTTTCTTAAAGTCGACCTACTTCCGCTTTCAGGGAGTGATATATGAACAAACAGAAGAGGTGGCCATGGGCTCACCACTTTCTCCCATTGTTGCCAATCTCTTCATGGAAGATTTGGAAGATAAAGCAATCAAGTCATTCCCACATAAACCAAAGTGGTGGATTAGGTTTGTAGATGACGTCTTTAGTAATTGGACACATGGTGATGACAAACTGATTGAGTTCTTAAACCAGATGAATAATCAATGTGAAAGTATTAAATTCACCATAGAAAAGGAGGTACATAATTCCATTCCTTTCTTGGATGTTCTTATCACGAATAATCCTGATGGTTCTCTTTCTCACTAAGTATACATAAATAAAACCCATATGGATAGATACCTCCATGCTGACTCACACCACCATCCAGCCCAGAAGGTTGGTATTATAAACACTCTAGCCACACGTGCATGGCGCGTCTCATATCAAGACCACCTAGAAGATGAGCTAAAGCACCTTAAAGAATCGCTCATAAACAATGGTTATAATGGTAAAGAGATTGACAAAGTTTTCCACAACCTAAAAAGGAAGAACAAAAACAAAACCAATAATAAAAAAGAAGTGGACAAAAGCCTCCCTAGGATTACCCTTCCAAACATACATGGCACCACTAATAAAATTGCAAGTGTCCTAAAAAAGAAGAACATCATGGTATCGTTTGCTCCCCCCAACTCCTTGAGAAACATGCTTGATAAACCCAAAGACCCCATCGATCCTAAAAACCATAAAGTTGTATACAAAACACCGTGCTCTTGCGGTGATGCCTACATAGGTGAGACCGGGAGATTAATTGCAATTAGATTAAAAGAACACAGCGCAGACCTTTGACATGAGAGAATAAAAAACTCAGTCATGGTTGAACATGCTCACAACACGAAACATCACATTTTCTTAGAAGACTTGAAGGTCTTAGCCATTGTTTTTCAATATCACAGAAGAAAAACTCGCGAAGCCATAGAAATTGAAAAATGTGGAAAGAATTTCAACCGATATGATGGCTTCAAACTAAAGCTTGAAAACCTGTAATTCACAAACTTAAAACAAGTTAAGGTAAATCAAATCAACACAAACATTTTTCATAAAACTATACAGAGCAACATTAGTTAGACAATCATCAAACACTTATAGAAACTTAAACCTCATCTTAGATCATTAAAATCTTCAAACAATCCTCACAATTTAAATAAAACACTAATAATCACTACACACTTTACTTAATATTAATATAAACTTTTAAAATTATTAATAAAATTATATTATATTAAAAATTTTAAATATTATTTTAAAAGACTTTATCACAATATCATACCTTTAAAACAAAGAGTTATAAAAAATTGAATTTATTAAACATTATTAAACATTATAAAATTGAATTTTTTAAAATGAATTTATCAAAACTTTATTAAAAAGCTAAACACAAAATCATATCTATAAAATAAAGAGTTATAAAAAATAAAAATAAAAATTGAATTTATTAAAAATGATTAAAACATTATAAAATTAAATGAATTTATCAAAACTGTATTAAAAAGCTAAACACTACATAAACTTGAATTTATTAAACATTAATAAAAAAACTAAACACTTTATAAAATTAAATTTGTTAAACATTATTATACTCAAAATTTATATATAGAATTAAATTATTAAACAATTTTAAATTTAAATTGAAAACAATATTTTAAACAATAGATTGCACTAAACCCTAAAAAACCAAAAATCGACATGTTTCATTTAAACAACAAAAAAAAACTATTTATACTTCATCTCCCGTGCTATAAAAGAGAGAGATTTGCTTCTCCTGAGGATGAACCTGCTTAAAAGATTTGAAACTATCACATTTTAAAATTATTCCACAGTCTTCCCTGCATCACTAATTATAAAACTATAAAGTAAAATTGAACAACAAAATAGTAATAATTTATCTTTTTCTTTTCTACCATATATATATATATATATATAACTATATATATGCAATTCCATTTTAATAAGTAAAAGTTATTTCTATGAGAAATCGATCCAAACAACCTAATCGAATATCTTTCCTATATATGTATGGTGATTTGCACTATTGTAATTAATTTCCATTTACCTTTATACCTAAGGTGATCTTTGAATATTTTTATATGTATAAAATGGCAGTTTTTAATTAAATACAGAACCACACAGGAAATGGAAATTGGCTTCTCTTCATTGAAACCACACTTCCTTTAGTAACCAAGGAAAATCCTAGGAAATCTAATAATTAATAATCGTTCGCTTCATGTTAATAATAGTAATATTATGTTTTCTTTTAAAGCATGTAAGCTCATCACAATTCGTTTTATCATCATAAGTTCTTGATAAAAATATGCATGTATTCTGAGTTATGATTAAATAATACCTTACAATAATAAATTCATAATAATAATAGATCGCCGAAAGCTCCTCAATGAATAATAATTCATTCTCCATCTCATGCTCGCAATGCTTAAAGGCTAACCGTAAGTTCATGCTCACCTATTGGATTTACGTTAATAAGCGAGCAATGACAACTGACTTTCCTTAAAGCACCTAAAGGCACCATGATGACCCGATCATCATTAATTTGATTTCTGAAGCTTCACTAGCCTCTCCCTCCAGTGATTATTGTCACCCCTCATTTTTCCCGCCTTGTACATTCATCCCATAGCTTTTGTTTTCATTATTTTGTCACTTACAATCTACATCTAATACATGTTCGTCTAGTGACTACGAAACACAGACGGTGGAGGTTGTCCGGATCCTATTAGGAGGAAGGGGCGGCTGTAAGGCCCTTGTAGGCAGCTGTAATGGGTTCCGAGTAGGACAGGGTATGGGGTCCGAGTAGGACAGGGTGACTATGTGTCTAAAGAGGGGTACTGATGTTGGAGAAGGCCGGGGAAGTGTCCCCGAACCCCTCACCCTAAACGGCCGGGGAAGTGTCCCCGAACCCCTCACCCTAAACGGCCGGGGAAGTGTCCCCGAACCCCTCACCCTAAATCGTCGAGGAAGTGTCCCCGAACCCCTCTTACCCCTCGTACCCATGAGTGTTCTGCGAAGCCCGACCATGAGTGTTCTGCGAAGCCCGACCATGAGTAAGATGTTCTGGGTTTCATTCATGTCTACGTGTTGTATCTCTCTCTATGCTTTCGCTTTTAGGGCTACAGCTTGCACAATGATTTAGATGAGGACAGTTCTACTACAAAAATCTAGATGATGTTGAATCCACAACATTCATTGGTGGTGTTTTGGACTTCAGCTCCTTGCCATGAACCTATACCTAAGTACAAGCACATATCAATTGAAATTACATGATAGCGGTTAAAGGACAGGGTATTACAACCCCTAGTACAACATCAAAGCCACTCATTTGGATTGCAATCATTGGAATTTCTAATAACTATTCCCCCATAGTTATCTTACTACTATGGCATTTCCTTGAACAATTTATGGTACTTCTATCTCCAACCATTACTTGAAATTTTCATGTTGTATTTATAGTGCAATTGTGAAGTTTGGCTAATTTGCAATTAATAAAGTTGTGGTACTACAAGAGTCAATCAACACTATTATCATTTTATTTTTGATATATCTATCTATCTCTAGAGTTCAAGGAGTTCTTATGTCAGCTAATGCATGTGAAGATATGGTTGGAGTAGTATCTTCTAGATCCGACTCTTGAGATAGTTCTAATTTTGGATCATCTTCCTCTAAATTGTTTATGTGGAATAATTTCTTCTCACTGCACTTATGTCGTTTTCTGTGTACTTTCCATCACATTCAAAACATAGTCCCTTTGATTATAGGTTTATTATGGTTGGGGGAGGAAACACTTCCCTCTCTATAAGTATTAGTAGTTGTTCTTCGAGTACCCATATATTTACTTTAAACTTTCCTTGCGAAACTAAAACGATTATCCAATGATTTAGGTTCATACACTGATAAAGGTCCTATTTAGGTCATTCAAAAGTGATTGCAAAGAGGAAACATAGGATAATATGTTGGGAGGGACACACTATTTATATTTTATATTTTTTTGAATATATTGAGGATTGGAAGTTAAGGTTTGTGTTTAGACTTTAGTTAAGGAAAATGGAAAAAACGGCAATACCTACGTTTAGTTGAAATGAAGATAAAGATGGAATTGATTCTAAGGAATCTTAATGATTCTGAAAGGGAATTTTGAAAAACCTTATCTTATTAATTTTGATGGTGAAGCCCATGAATGGTTTAAAACTCTTGATATAAATACTCAAGCATACACTAATAAGAATAATTTTAAGAACTCTTCTAAAAAAAGATGGACCACAAACTAAAAAATGGAACAAAAATAAAATTCAAGATGAATTGAAAGAAGCAAAAGAGGAACACAAAAGGAAAGGTGAGTATTTGTTCAAGATACAAGTCCTTAACAAAGCACTCTATAAAGAGGTTCATAAATTGTAGAAAGGAAAGAATAGAATTGAAATAATAAGTCAAGGGAAGAATTGAAAACAAAAGGATGAAGAAATATGAAAATTGAGAAATTATAGGAAAAAATGATTGGAGTTCAAAATATTGGAATATGAAAACAAGTATGGACAAACTAAAGGCAAATAAAAATATTTGATTATCGGACTATGAAAACACTTGAAGAGGAAATTAGCATAAAGGTCAAAGAAGCCTTGAATATAGATGATATAAAAGAAGAAATATAATCCAGAATTGAGATGGACATTAGACATTGATGAATGCCATCACATTATAGCTTCAAAAGTAGAGGGACGATAAGATTTTAGAAGGACACCAAAAAATACTAGAAGAAGTTGAGCTCCATCATGAAGATGTACATGCCAAATATGAGGGTATTATCTCAAGGTCAACAACGATTAAATACCAAGCACATAGGATAATGGATGTTGTTATCTCCCAAAAGAAGATTGATTATATATGGGTGTGGCGAAGGAAGAGAAACCATCAAATGTGAAACCATATCGACATCATCATTACCAAGAAAGCATCCAAGAAACATAAGAAGATATATATCAACATTATTAAAGAAGAATATGGAATACTCAACAATATTCATAGAACATGAAATACCAAAATTATTATCCAATAATATATTATCAGAGGCCAGAAACTACAACAAATTGGAGAGCTCACAATCACAACACATGAAATCAAAATTATAAAACAACTAGCATATAGGGATTGAAACTAAAAAGAATTGAATTTGTAGGGATGGAACATCATAAATGGAAACAAGAAAGAAGTAACATAAGGAAATCCTATTACTTGGTTTCATCACATCTAAATCCATTAATTGCAAAGCTTTGAGGACAAAACTTTTTGAAGGAGGGCACTATGATATGACCCAAGGGGGGGCATACATGGGGTCACATATATACAATATGATCCTAAATGGGGGAATATGGGGCTAAATATATATGTAATAGGGTCATCTTAATGAGGAGGCCTCATGTGCAATGAGTGAATATGTATAATAAAGATAATGTAGTCATTGTTGAGGAACATGTGAAATGTTTACATGAATGTCTTGAGGTAATTGGAGAAGGATGTCATATTATTTAAGGATTTATGATGTAACTTATCTTTCTTATCTCTATTGCATTTGTGCTACATGTTTATGACTGTACATGGTGCGTACTCTTGTCTGACCTATGATAAATTTAAGGATTTGAATCATAACATTTAGGGTTTTTGTCTCTTTGGATTTATGATTATGACAAAAGAGCATTTTCGATATCTTTGTAATCAACTCTTGTGAATGCACATAGATTTCACATCTGTATTTAGAGATAAGATACCACCATGTGATCTAGATTGTATTACTTTGCAGTTTATAATGTTTTTGTTCCATCCATTAATATAAATTGGGTTTTATTGTACTATTGTGCTCTCTACAAAATATTTGTTTGTGTTTCCATTTTATATTGCTTCCTTCATCTCATTCCCTAAATAATCCATATCAAATGCTCCATATATTTTCTTCAATAGATAACTGATGTTATGACCTAATTTATATTTCTTTGCTTATTATGTGTTAAACTGAGCTAGACTAGTCGAACTATATTGTATGGACACATTTACAGGTAACTATATGTGAAATTTATGTGCAACTTTATTATTTGTGTTGTTTATATGATTTTCTTCAAACATAAAAAATTAAATGGAAAAGATTGGTACATGGATATCATCCTAAATTATATGGTTAATGGACACTTGGGGTGATGCAAATGATAAATAAACTAGCTTATTTATGTCTCTTTTCAATTAGTAATATTGTAATCACATAAAAATAATTAAATGGTTATGCATGATATTGTGCTTCGCTAAACTAACTTAAATGTTAAATGGACTAAGAGATGGCTAGATAAGTGTCGTACTAATGTAACATTAATGTCATTGAAATCGAAAGAGAAAAGGTTTTCTATGAAGCATTAATTCTTGATTAGTTATTAGATTGATGCTTTACTTTATATAGTTGCACAAATAATTATATGGTTATGCATGATCTTGTGCTTTACTAAACTAACTTAAATGTTAAATGGACTAAGAGATCGCTAGATAAGTGTCGTACTAATGTAACATTAATGTCATTGAAATCAAAAAAGAATAGGTTTTCTGTGAAGCATTAATTCTTGATTCAGTTATTAGATCGATGCTTTACTTTATATAGTTGCACAAATGAGTCATACGATAACATAGTGTCTAAAAAGAAGAAGAACAATTTAGTGTGGTCAATATGGTAGAGTGTTGACCCTAGTTTGATGAGGAGGGCCAGAGGAATTACCCACCATTTATCATCTAAAACCTAGACTCGCATGAAGGTTATGTTAAGTCATGCTGGCCTAGATTTATGATGGCTGAAGTTAAGGTGATGTAAGAAAGACTTCCACTTACATGTCATATATAAAGTTACGTCCATACATTAGTTAATAATAATATTATTAATGATTTGATACACAATAGTGCTAAAAATATTATTTGTATTTTGTATAGTATTTCGTAAAAGATGAAATTAGGATTCAATGAACATTTTATTTTATTATATAATAAACTTGCATTTCATCAATAATGAAAATGCTCTGTATGTGAAGCACAAAAAGGCAGCAAGAGCAGTGAATCAGATTCCAAATGAAAGACAAACCGACGAGGGAAAGCGATAAAAAAAAGTGATGAGAATCTCACTGTAAAAGAAACCGACAGGGGAAAGCAGTCTAAAAACTGACGAAAATGCAGCTGAAGGAGAAATTGATGAGAGAAAGGAAGAACAATCCAAACAGTAATGAAAAAGATAAAACTGGACTTGTCAAAAACAAATCGACGAAGTTGACAAAATAAAGATTTTCAGACTAAATATAATCCTGACAAAATAAAAAACATTTGGACTGGAAGAAGCATGTGGCTTAAAATTTGTCAAGATTTGTTGGTTGATTTAAGGATCAACCAAAGTGGTAATGGGAATCTACAGTACAACAAATAGAAATGATTGGGGAGTATTGGTTGCTACAGGATTGTATTGTAGTAATATACACAGTTGGTTCAATATCTCTTTCTGTAGCAATCATTATTTTATCTTTCCAAAAAACGGTCATCTTGCAATTCAGTACTCCGTGATTCTGAAGCCCTCCTTTGTATTTGTTAATGTCCAAATCTATACGGTGGTAGTGGCTTTCATTTCGGCAGATTAATTATCCCACATGTTCTACGCCACCTATTCTTTAGGTGTTAAAAGGCATTGTTGAATAGGGTTTCTTGTACGATTTCAATTTTGATTTATTTTTTATCAGACTTACATTTCTTTTTTCTAACCTTTTAAATTTCAGACTTCTTATATATTTAAAACATGAGTAAGCTAATTTAGTATGGTTTAAATTTTGCTTTATTTAATTTAAAATTTTAAAATTTTGTGTATTTGATTTTATATTTAAATTTCAAAGCGGACCATGATAAGATATTAGTTTCAATTTTAAATTGTGTTTTGTTTGATTTTAGGTTTTAGACCTTATATATTTACAAAATTAGTGAGCTAATTTAGTATGGTTTCAATTTTATTTTATTTAAAATTTTAAAATTATGTGTATTTAATTTTATATTTAAATTTCAAAGTTGACCATTGGTTTCAATTTTAAAATGTGTTTTGTTTGATTTTAAGTTTTTGTTTTTTTGTTTTTTAACATTAAATTTTAAAATTTGTTTATTTGATTTCAAATTTAAATTTCAAAGCTATCTAAGATAGCTCATTAATTTCAATTTCAAATTTAAATTTGTTTTTATTTGATTTTATATTTGAATTTCAATTAATTTTTAAACTAATTAGTATAACATATTAATTTCTATTGTGAAGGTTAACACGGATTAATTTCAATTATATATTTTTCTTTATTTTACATTTTAAATTTCAAGTATTCTTATCTTCGAATTTTAAAACAACTCCATTTTTAGGTTGTCTAGTATAGCACATTATTTTTTATTTTAAATTTTGTATTTGTTTGCTTTTATATTTTAAATTTGTAACTCTTTTTAATTTTTTTAATATTTGTTTAGTGAATTTATTTCGTATGTTTTTTTATAATTTATTTTGAATTTTAATTTAAAGTTTGTTGTGTATTTATTTATTATTTTAGTATTGTTTTTGTTAATTGTAATTGGGCTATTATTTGGTTTTATGTATGGGATTAAGGCTAAATGGTATTAAGAAGTATATGATTTCATTAGAGATAGTTTTAGTAATGATAAAAAGGTATATTGACTTTTTTCCACACATTGTGTAGGTTGAAACAATCTAATGGTGCTAGAGCATGATCTTATATCAAATTGCTTTTAATTTGCTAAGAGTTCATCTTCCTTAAGCATAAAAAAATAAGTTAATGCTCCAAGACTATAGGCATCTTGCAAAAGTGCAGAGTTTACCTCCTTACAAACTACAACCCAGGTTGCCATTGCATGTGAAGGTATTCGAATTGTATCAACATGGTAAGACTAATAATCCCAAGTATTCTAGATTTTTTCCTACTTTAAAAAAATAGTATCATTTTAGAGTATTACACTAATTATTAAAGACATAAAATAAGAGAATCAAACTTTCCAAAATCAAGAACCATATTTTTTTGTTTATTGACTTTCCAAATTCCATTAACACTATTAGTTAAATTACTTCCATGTAGAAGGGTAACCCTTTTCATTGTCTTGAATTGTAACATTTTGTGCTTGTGGTGCATCATCTTCATCTCTTCCCTGGCCACTTCTTCTATCTGGATTCAATAAAATCGTATTGACCTACCTCCCTTTTCTAAAATAGATCTTGTTTTGTTGTCATTGTAGGTTGTACATGGATGTTAGGCCACTATCTTGCGTGAGTGTCATATTTGACAATTTTTGTCACTCCATTTCTCAGTGGGTACTTTCCGTTTACTGGTCTTACATAATTTAATATAATTAAAATCTCATTGTATATTTAAAGCTTAACTTGAATTCTAATCTAACATTTTGTTATATATTTATCATTAATTGGAATGGGTTTGAATGGGTTTGGGTGTACTATGTGATTATTTGTGGTTTGAAATGGGAGAATAAAATCTCAATTTCAAACATTATCATTTGTTATTTGTTAGCTCTTGAGGTAACATAAAATTTGCAACTTTTACACTACCAAAGTATGGCATTCAAGTATGTGGGGATAACAATTTGTATTTTTGATTTGCTTGTAAGGAATAAGAAATGTGGTTAGTAGTATTGTGTGGGAAGTTGAATCTTTTAACTTTCACAGTAGTATATAAATGTGTTTATGGTTAATAATAAAATCAGAGATACATAATTATTGAGTAATTTCTCATTTTTATTTCTCATGTGTTATAATATCAATTTTTTTCTAAGTTTTTAACATGTTATTAGAACCACTGTAGAAGAAGAGAAGAAGAACGAGAATATAATTTACTAAAATTTCTATGAGATTAAATGATTGGTGGGACCCTATTGTTACAACTTAAGGAAAGTAGTCCTTCCCTAATTTCAACATAGTTTAATAAAGAAAACAACCAACAAATTAGTGCATGTTTCAAGATTGAAATATGAGTCCCCCTAGGGTAGGCGCAACCTAAATTCCTTCCACTATTTACTCATGTTTCTTCCATGTAGGAGGATGGTCACTTTCATTGAGTTGGATTGTATCATTTTATCCTTATGGGGCATTAGTTTTATCACTCTCCTTGCCACTTTGTCTAGGTGCTTGCAATGGAACTTTGTTGACCAATATCCCTTGTGTAACTTATAGTTCTCAATTTGGTATGATTGTAGGTTACACTACAATAAGAAGTAGCAGTTGGTATCTATATTTCCTTAGTGGCATATTTGACAAGTTATATCACTCCATTCCTCATTTGGTACCTTCGATCTACATGTCTCACATCTCAACTTATGTGAGCTAGTTATGAGTTGGGACGTCACATTTTTCTCCCTCAAAAACATATTGAAGGTGAGGTATTCTTGTACTTTTATTTTCCCTAGCATGTAGAAGTCTTCAATAAAATAGTGGTTATTTTGTGCTCTAAATCTTCTTCATATTTACTCCCTATAACAATGTTTTATATGGTCTCTCAACCTATTTTTCGTTATAGAGAGAATTTAATTGTAATAAACCCTAACGTTTAGTAATCAAACTTTTGAATCATAGCTCCCATGTGATTTTTCTTCTTTCAATAATCTCTCTATTGATTTGGTCTGCAATTGTATTCATGTCCATGTTTTTGCTTGTATAAGAATAGTATCCTCTACTACTTTTGACTCAATCAAGTAAAGCCTTGTCGCTGCTTACATAATTTTGAATTGGCTAGAGAATTTTATCGTCAAGAAATCCCTCAAAACTATATGATTTTGTAGATCATTTCTATCTATACATATTTAACCTTTGGTACACTTGGGCCCCATAGCTTGCATACTCACATTCTAACCAACTTCTTTTGTTTTTTCATTTTATTACAATTGGTTATTCAGGGTAACAATATGATTCTATACTTGCATCATCCTAGATGAAAAATCAATAGCCCTAGACTATATTCCAAGCACATGATAATCTCGAGTTACTTTTGCTCACAACTTGTCTTTTATTAAGTAAGGGGGAGACAAATGTGGATAAGCATACTAGCAGTAAACCAACCACTATGCTAGACACCTTGTGGCTAAAAACTTAATTTCCCCAAGAGATCCTTAAACCTTTGGTAATGTGTGACACCATTCTTTAACAAATTATTAAATTAATTTCATATTATATAAATAAATTATTATATAACCAAAACAAATAATAACATACTTGTAAATAACAATAATCTCTAATCTATTAATATATCCATATCTAATATCCACTATCATTCCATCATTTGACATATAAGGAAACCATTACAATATGCAAAATTTAAAACTTCACTCATACCTGACATGGAAATAATACAAATATGGAAATGATTAAAATGCACTACTATATGTGGAATTGTAACTTGTATCATAAGTGAGCTCTAAACTTCTTGATACAACTTAACTAAATGTATTTGATAGAATTATACCAATCTATTCAAAATTGTACAATATTATAAAATAATTATATTCGTCCTTATTGCAATTGTTGCATGCACTGAAGGATAAAAGGAATAACATTCTCTTTGAATGAAAAAAATTATGTACAAAGAATGTACATGATCTTAGACCATATTACACTTCAAATAAATATTAGATGTCAAATCAATTTGGATCTTATTTGGAGCCAGCCTTATCTAAATTATATTTTAAATCAACTACTCTCTTACGTGTT